>JASDQU011025399.1:77461-88282 GCA_032191745.1 Picea mariana | reverse complement strand
GTGATGTCTTGTTCCCAAGAGTAGGCCAGTAGGGAGTGACTTAGTAGTCTATTTGTTCCTATAAACTATATTCAGGCACAAACAGGGAACAAGAGGAGAAATAAGGGTGAATTAGTGGCTAAACGATGAATTAAGCCAAAAAGCATAGGAAAAGTCACTTAAACTAAAGTCAACGGAGAAATAGAAGAAAAAGGTATTGAGGGGGAGACTTAATTAATTAATCATTCACCTTAGGAGGAAAAGCACCTAGCTTAAGTGATGTCAACGGAGAATTAGATCGGGAAAGGTATAAAAGGAGGAATTTAACCTAATTCCTCATTATGTTATGATTTGATGTTGAGAAGAGTTCCAGAGGAGGAAATTGACCTCTTTGTTGTTTTGTGGATTTCTGGAGGAAACCACCACCTAGATTGGTTTCGGTGTCGAAAGACACACCCTAGCCTATCGGAGATACCATCCAAGTATTTCACCGTGCCAGTTCGGGAGTATCCAAATCTATTGCAGTGATTACGTAGCTTAGCTAATGAGGGCGCAAGGGTTAGAGAGGGTTTTGTGTAGCTGCACGAGACCAGGGTTTATCTTGTAGATTCCTTCCGACCCAGTTGAGGATCAGCCACGGCACTTCTTTTGAGCCACCAGTCATCAGATTCTAACGCTGGAATCTACCAGGGTGCATCAGACATCCAAGAAGTGCGCAACTCTTGAGGAGGGGCGTTTGAGGTTTCAGGGGGTGTTTCGGATCAAATCAAAGGAAACCCTTCCGACCCAGTACAGAGGAGGCCCGGGCGCACATTTTGAGACAAATATCATTGGATTTTGACAGTGGAATCACTAGGGTGCTCTCATAGAACCTAGGAGGTGCGCAACCCCCCAGGGGATGTCATCCAGAGCTTCAGAGGTCAGATCTTTAGTCCGACAATTACTAGGAGGAGCCTAGAGGCCAAGGCACTCAATTTGGGACAGTTTCCAGTCAGTTGTTTTGAGTATAGCAAGCAGGGTGAGTTTTCCATCATTTGCAGCAGTGGTCGTGAGTTTCCGAAACTGCATTTTGTCGATCTATCCGTGCATGTGCAGATCTATCTACATCTTCTGATCATAGGTATTCTGTATTAGTTGTTTTGTATTCCAATGACGATCCATGAGATCTAGCTGATGATTATTTCTCTGCTGTCAGCATATAATTGAATTTCCTGCTTTTTCCCCATAATACATACTATTGAGATGGTGTTTGTTCCTTATTTCACATGCATCGTATATACTGCTTAAACATTATATGTATGACACACACACACGAAAATCACCAAGCATGTTAAACAATTAACTCAAACGCATCCAGAAATCCCCAGAGTATCAGATCCAAGAATCAAAACACTAGTTCAGCAGTAGATATCTAGATCAGCTGGATTTGGGATATTTCATATTAGGACTCATAATATATTATCGAGTGTTACTTATTCTAACAGGGCTAGCTATAAGCCAGCTAGGAGCTCAAGTGTAGCTATTGGAAGGCCACATAAGAGCCAGTTAGGAGGTAGTTAGAAGCTAGTTGCAGGAATCTAGCGAGTCATTTTCCCCAGTGGTGCAAGTGGAAAAGTTGTAGCAAATTTTGTACAAACTTTAAAATAAAAATATTGTTTACAAATCCTTGGTGTAATGTTATCAGCATATGCATCATATATTTGTTTATGTTCCATGTTTAACTCTGATTTCACATAATGAAGCTCAGTTCAGAAACACGTCACAAAACCCCACCGCAGACTAACAACATTTGTTGCAAAAAACCTGTGAATTTAAATACCACAGGGCCCAGGTGCATCAAATCCCCAGAGTATTTGGTATATAAGTTGCCAAGTGAACTCCACAGGACATACAGAGCTTTGGTCATTAGGTTGTAGGATATAACGTGGTACCAGAATAATTCTGGTGACTCTGTGTTTTTTAAAAAATATTGATCATTTGGTATCAGATCCATATTTCAAAGACTGCAGGATCCGTATACCAAAAAGTTCACAACAATGGATTTTGGAAGGTTTTTTTGACAACCTAATAGAGAAGTCCAATCATAATGCGATGGATAGTTACCTTTGGAAAGAACAGGTCAGAAGTCAGGGTAAGAAGAGGATAGATCAGTGATCACCCTTATCAAAGTCGTTACTACAAAATTGAGGAAATAAGCAGAATTTTCAATTGACACACAAAAGAAACTATCCAAACTCCATGAATCATCCAAACAACAAAGAAATAAAAATAAAGGAAATGCAAGAAAGCTTAAATCTTTGGAGTTTCAACAGGAACTAGAAGATAGCTTCTCAAGGTAGAGTCTAAATGTTAGCCTAATATTCTCTCTGAATTCTTATATATGTCAAGATAAATACTGTACAGCAATAAGAGTAGAAAATTTTATCACTATTGTTATTTCAAATGGAAAGAATGGGCCAGTGACCTTCCTCATACACCATTTGTTTCTTTTCCAATGTATTCCCACAATTACTTCTTTGACAAATTTGAGTAAGGCATCATAGAAAGAAGATTGGGAATAAAGGAAAACATTATAATATCAATAGGATGTAAATATATCCCTCAGAAAGAAATTATATAGATATCTGCTAATCTAACCTGCAAATCACCTGCTGCGAAAACCCCTTCAACAGAAGTATTAGCTCCACTGTTTTTCACAACCACATAACCAGCACTATCAAGTTCAACCTGGCCTTCAAGAATCTGGCTGTTCGGCATATGCCCAATGCCATAAAAGAGGCCCCTGACATCCAGAATCCACTGTTTACCAGTATTCAAATCTTCCAGTAAAACCCCAGACATTTGGCCCTTGTTGTTGCTTACAACATCAATAACTCCGGTACAGAAGTGTACAGTAACAGAGGGATTGTTGAGAATTCTGTAAATAATGCCATAACCAACATGTTATCAAGTATTCAAGAAGCTTAAGTTATACCCTCCATATTCTTAACAAGATTATCAAAAAATACGAAAGATACCAGCATGAACTTTTTGTCAAGATTTAAAATAGAATGAATGCAATAAAATTCAATAACAGGGGCAAATTATATATCTTGACACCAAAACTAATAACAGCTTACGAAAAACTATTTATCTTATGCATGTAAAATTCTAAATCTTTCCTTACCTTTCATATCTGCATATCAGTAACACAACAGAAGAATGTGAACCATATTAAACTGTTTGATATTCCAATTGCAGCATACACACCAGGAAGCCCATGTGGATTGATATCCAGTTATATTACTTGAATTTCAAATTACATTGCAAAATTTTATGACTCTTCAAGGAGTTGCTCTCAGAAATAGTAGGATGGAAAAGCATATACAGCATCTAAGGAAAGACACTGACATTTTTAGATGGAAGGTATCTATTTCAAGGATGCCACTCATATAATTAATATACTTCCTAGTACCTACAAAATAGTAAAAACAAGTGGGGGACAAAGTCAAAAAACACAAATACTGACATTTAGAATAATAATAATAATATATATACACACAATCAGCCAACATAGTCAGTGCTGTATATTCTATCAATTAGAAATTGAAGCCAAGCCCCCTCAGCCCCAAATATTCGCCAGACGACATCATCATCAAGCATTGCATTGGTCCCCACACAGTCATCGAGAGGCATCCTCTCTCTCTTCCCACTCTGCTTCTCACTCCAGCCCACCTTGACAACAGCTTTATATGCTTACCATGATTTTGTTCTAGGTTTTGTATCTGCACTACTACTTCTGTATCTAGTTCAAGAATGCCACTCATATAATTAATATACTTCCCAGTACCTACAAGATAGTAAAAACAAGTGGGGGGCAAAGAAAAAAACCACAAATACTGACAGTTCAAATTATATATATATATAGACACACACACTATCAGCCAGTCAATTGGGTCTAACTTGGGTGGTTGGGAGAAATGACTGTTAACCTCCCCACCTGTTAACCCCTGGATTTTCTCACTTGGAAACCCTGAGGATTAGGAGCCAGCATATTCCATGTGGCTGGCATTAGACAGTTTCCCAGAGATAGTTTGGTTCTGAGCCAAGGTTGGTTCCCGTTGCCGCCTTTATACACACTTGGGCTATCGTGGAAGAAATCTTCAATCCACTTAGTGTGTCCTTGGGGGCAAGTCTCGAGTCAAGGTGTTGTCACCCGATCCTTGACTCCTTTGTCTAGGCCAACTCCTAGCGAAGCCAAGGAGGGTAGTCCCTAACAAAAATACTATGGCTTTTAAGCTAATCTAAGCAAAAGAAACCATTCTAGGAGTTTTTTACAAAATAAAACATTTTAAGTAAAGCATTCAACATTCATTCATTCAATAGATAATATAAGCGTTGATAACAGAAATGATGTCCAACCATAGAAGATACATGCACAATAAAGTAAAGGATATAATATCTGCAAGTATGTAAGATACCCACTTGATACCCCTTTAAGTTTGAGACAATTTTTCTGGGTTTAAGGAGGGTTTGTCACTGAGAAATTTGTTCAAACAGTTTGTATACAAATTGCTGTAGGTGCTATTTCAATATCTCTTGCAATGGAACAACTGATGATAAATCAGAGATAATGTTTTACCAAAAGTATTCTCTGCTCTAGCTTAATATATTTGTCAAAAGGTTGGCACATAACAAATATAATGAATTTGTTGTTTGGTATATTCATCCACTTTGCTGTTTGGTATATTTGCTCTATTACCACTGTAAAGTTCCAAGCCTCTTCTGTCACAGTTACCTTACTGCTGCAGCAAATAGGTGTGTTTTATGAGTGTAGACTTTCGTCAAACACTTGGCTGGAGGTGTTCTTTTACTGTCAAATTCCCTTAAGACTGTTGGATAACTTATAATGGTCTTCTGAATGAGATGTGTGACTTATATGCAAGTAATTATTTCCAAAAATTGCTTTGTCTACACAGTAAATATTGCAATGGAAAATATGAAGGAACCATCATTAATAAATTGATATATATCTATGCACATACAGCAGGTATATATATTCTTTATTTCAGCAAATATCCAAAATAGTAACAGCCGCTAACTCACAGAGATTTACTTGTGAGATATAGGAGTATATGAAATGTTGATGGCTGTATAACTCGCCCCAATCCAGCATTGATCGCAGCCTCACATATCAGCGTTCTTCCCACAGGAAATTCGTCCCAACTGAAGATGAACTCAGCGGGCTGTCTCTCTGCGCCTCCTACAGCCAGAGACAATAAGAAAATCGACTCACAGACAATGGGAATGCTGCTCAGCAATGAAGGGACTCAGTTCTCCCACTAAAACGCCTTTTTCCCCCACAAGTATTGCGCCTAACTCCCAACAGATGGCTCAGGAAGAAGACCCACGTTTTTCTGCTTATTGAACTCAGCTCACACAGTCATTAACTCGTCCCACTAGTGAAATATTCGACCCAGCAGCAAGGAATGTTGTCCATGCTCAAGCATCTCAGCCTCTACAGAAATTCGACCCTCTTTGCAATCAAGCTCAGCGCCACCATTGAAAAATTCAGTCAAAGAAGGAAGGAAATCGCTGCAAGTAAAGATATCTCCGTCTAGCAATGAGCACAAGGAAGAAATCAGAGTGATCTCTTCCCACGAAATGACTAGCTAGGGTGTATCGTTGCAACACCGAAACCAATCCTAGGGTTTGTCACCGAAACCCTCAAAACCCCAAGCTCTAAGAGCTCTCCAAGCCAAGAGGCCAAATACAAAATAATCAATCAACATAATGAGAGAATAGAGGCCCTTATCTCTCCTTTATACCCCCCTGTTCACATTTTCTCTCCGAGTGACTTTTTCTTTATTTTATTATTCCTTGATTAAATCACTTAATTAATTAATTAACCATTTTAACTCTAAAAAGTGATTTATCCATCCTTATGGCTTCTCTGGCCACTGAAAGTCACTTCTCATCATCTTATCTTGTAGTGCTCTTCCTCCCGGTTCCGAAGAGCTATTACACTAAGAGGTTTCTTCAAGTAATATGCCCATTATGACCTTCTTAGTGAATTTAATTAAAATATGACCCATAATAACTCAAAATTACGGAAATCGTCGGAATGCAACGGAACCAAAGCCTAGTTGTGTGGAATGGATCCTGATGATGAAATATGATGAACAATGCAAGTCGGGCACAATAAAACCCCTCAATATCTCCCGAACTCGTTGTCACACCTATCTGGCTACTATGTTAGGTATAACACTCTGTAATGTAATAATGTCCCAAAATGGGGACATTACAGTCCTCCCTGTCGGGATATTGCTTGTCCTCAAGCAATAACTGAATCCAACTACATATGATACCGGGGTCCCATATCCACCTGTGTGACACAAGGTAGACTCCCCTCAAGATGTGGCCTCTCCAAATGCTCACTACGCATGACACCCACATGCTCTTGATGAGTAGAATGATCAATGGCCAAAGAATCTCAGTCAACTCCCCGAGCAACCACTCTACTCGAAACTCAACTCCTTCAAACGTTGAACTACTAAGCACTCTAATACCTAGATCCCATATCAAAATGTGAACTGCAATGCCTCGTGAATATAGTCCTGTAACATATCAATACCATGAGTCTCCTGCAAATAACACACGGTCTCAACCCGAAATGAGTTTGTCCTCCAAGACCGTACCAACTCCAACACGACCTCCACCGACTGAACATGTTGTTGCCATAATGAGGTACTACAAGACCTCAACGAATCACCAACAAGTGACGTGCTCCCCCCAATATTGAAGCTCACTGGAAAGTCAAAGTGACTTCCCCCTGCAAAGATCCACTCGTCTCCATCAATCAATGAAATTCCCAGCCCTGTAATCCCAGGGTCCCATGCTAGTCTATGACAGGGAACATCATGATGACATTGCACTACTCTGATCATGATTGTTTGCTCAAAGTGTACATAATGGATCCTCCACTCATGGATCCTCATAAGATGAAGCAAACTACTGACCAAGTGGACTCTCGAATCCCATGTCAAATTTGGAAGTCCATCACTTCCAATCCCAACTAACTGCTGATGCGCCCTACTGGTAACTGTCGAAAGCCCTCCATCCTCATCCCAATGAGAATCTGAATATGTATCAACCTCTGAGATATCCTCTATCCCATGGCCTAAGATACTCTCCATCATGCCCAAGGCCTCAACTGTTTGTTTCTGATGATCCACCCCTATCCTGCTGTATGCAATAAAGACACTCTTGTCAGGTGGTCTCATCCTACCAACTCTCCATGTCCCCTGCCACTGTCTATCTCCCCCTGTGTTGTTGTCAATGATGAAGGTATCGAGAAAGGCTATCATAAATATCTGAAACCAACTATAAGACTGGAAAGTATCATATGCTTTGGTCAATCCCAAGGACTTGACCAAAAGCTCGTCCACTGGCACCCATGGTAAATAATCGCATGTACTTATCACTGAACACCAACCATCGGGTACAACAGTAGGTATCTCCACAATTTGCGGCTCAATCACTCTCCATCCATCATCACTATTGTTGCTACTATGAAGGTGATCTCCCAGATCTGTATACTGTTGCAAGGGAGAGGAATCTCCATGCTCTACGAATTACATCTCCTCCCTGCAATCTAGTGCATCCTCTTGAATCCCACTGTACACCTTTGTATGTCTATGTGAACTGCTACTCATCACTGTATGTCCCTGCATACTCATGTAATCTCCGGTATACTTCTGCAACCTCATGGCTTCTGGGTGTACTACTAGGTCAACCTCTATATGAAGGTCAGTCAATCCTGGAACACAAATGGAAGTGTCCTCATAACTGTCCCTGGCTCTGGAATCCCCATGAGCATCTGTATGACCAACTATCTCAAAACCCCTCGTGAAGAGTGGTCCCTGTGACCCATGGACATCCTCCTGCGTCTCCTGATCATATCTCTCCATACTCATCAGTGATCTTGGGTACTCCTCATGCTCCTTCATCAACTAGTGCTCTACTGCTAAACCACCAACATCCTCTAGCAATGTGGCTGAATGATATTTCGGACTCTGTACTGAGATAGATGTAGTGGATCTCTGACTAGTCTCCTCAAGGAGCTCCTCTAATTTGGACCCTGTTTCTTGAAGGGCTATCTGTGTGCCTTCCAAGAATCTCCACGTTCTCACCAACTCATGAGTGAGTCGGTCCACCTCAACCTCCTACTCCCTCAGTGCCCTATGATACATCTCGCCAACCTCAAATAGGTAATCCCTATCCATCGACAACTGTTGGTAGTTGTCCCTCATCACAGTCACTCTCTCCCTGAGCGTATGGAAGTCATCAAAGACAAATCCCCCATCTGAACTGACATGTGCCATCGAGGCCCTCCAACAATAATTTGCCACCAGTGCATGTGTAGCATCAAAGTGTCCCATAGCTACCGCAATCATATCCTCACTAACCTTCAGCTGCATTGCCAAATGGTGCGGCTCTCCATAAGAATGTTCCCCTGTATCTGTTGTGCTACTCTAGTCCTCAGTCATGCGCACCTCCTGTGAAATAATATCGGTCTCCAAAGATGACTCATCCAATGTCAATACCTCATCATACTTAGGTGTACTCACACCCAGATCATCACAAGCCTCTATACAGGATGAAGATGTCAACTCCTCCTCATGCACTGTCTTGCTATCAGCCTGTTCATCCCACATGCTAGTGCCACCGGATGATATAGTCACATATGGCTGAAGCTTATTTGCACACTCACATATGGCTGAAGCTTATTTGCACATTGCTCCACTACATTCATAGCAAGTCTACGTCTAGCCGAAGAAACCACCTCCTTTTCTCTCCCCAAGGAAGCTAGTATAGGTGATACCAGCCGCTCTGGAATATCATCACTCTCGTCCAAAATACAAGTCATAATGGCTTGCATAGATGTTAACACATTTTCTAGATGATATACACTAACAACAAAGAGGAAAATGTGAAACATCTCAAGGATCAAGTTAGCGCACCCAATGTCTAGCATCAAAACACATGACTCAATCTTGGCCATTGTTTCTAGAATGGTAACCCTCTCTCCAAACAAGGGACTAGCTATATAATCCAACCCTAGGCAAATAGTAATAATAAGCTGGAAGGTGTCTCTCAACACATCATCTTTGTATGGAGCGTTTGGTGATGTGATTCTGGTGATCTCACTTATACATATGGACACCCTAAGTGACACCTGTCAATCTTGATGTCTCAACAACTTTGGCATAACTAGAGCTTCCCTTAATGGGTATATTGCATCCAACATAACCTGTGAAGGAGACTAAGCCACCTTAGATAAAAAATTTGCTGCTTGCTTGAGAATTTTAAGAAGAGTGTTTTTAAAGTGAGGGAGTGGCTGTAACCTCATTCCCACCTCAAACACCTGCTGTTCCAACTGATTTTCCATCTTTCTGATGTATCTGTTGTCAATGCTGCCCTTCAAAACCTCACAGCTGCAGAGGACCATGCTCTGATACCACTATAAAATACCCACTTGATACCCCTTTARGTTTGAGACAATTTTTCTGGGTTTGAGGGTTTGTCACTGAGAAATTTGTTCAAACAGTTTGTATACAAATTGTTGTACGTGTTATTTCAATATCTCTTGCAATGGAACAACTGATGATAACTCAGAGATAATGTTTTACCAAAAGTATTCTCTGCTCTAGCTTAATATATTTGTCAAAAGATTGGCACATAACAATAATGAATTTGTTGTTTGGTATATTCATCAACTTTGTTGTTTGGTATAATTGCTCTATTACCACTGTAAAGTTCCGAGCCTCTTCTGTCACAGTTACCTTACTGCTGCAGCAAATAGGTGTGTTTTATGAGTGTAGACTTTCGTCAAACACTTGGCTGGAGGTGTCCTTTTACTGTCAAATTCCCTTAAGACTGTTGGATAACTTATAATGGTTTTCTGAATGAAATGTGTGACTTATATGCAAGTAATTATTTCCAAAAATTCCTTTGTCTACACAGTAAATATTGCAATGGAAAATATGAAGGAACCATCATTAATAAATTGATATATATCTATGCACATACAGCAGGTATATATATTCTTTATTTCAGTAAATATCCAAAATAGTAACAGCTGCTAACTCACAGAGATTTACTTGTGAGATATAGGAGCATATGAAATGTTGATGGTTGTATAACTCGCCCCAATCCAGCATTGATCGCAGCCTCACATATCAGCGTTCTTCCCACAGGAAACTCGTCCCAACCGAAGATGAACTCGGCCAATAATATTGGGTTGTCTCTTTGTGCCTCCTACAGCCAGAGACAATAAGAAAATCGACTCACAGACAATGGGAATGCTGCTCAGCAATGAAGGGACTCAGTCCTCCCACTAAAACGCTTTTTCGCCCACAAGTATTGCACCTAACTCCCAACATATGGCTCAGGAAGACGACCCACGTTTTTCTTCTTGTTGAACTCAACTCACTCAGTCATTAACTTGTCCCACTAGTGAAATATTCGACCCAGCTGCAAGGAATGTTGTCCACGCTCATGCATCTCAGCCTCTACAGCAATTCGACCCTCTTTGCAATCAAGCTCAGCGCCACCATTGAAAAATTCAATCAAAGAAGGAAATCGCTGCAAGTAAAGATATCTCCATCTAGCAATGAGCATAATGAAGAAATCAGAGTGATCTCTTCCCACGAAATGACTAGCTAGGGTGTATCGTTGCAACACTGAAACCAATCCTAGGGTTTGTCACCAAAACCCTCAAAACCCCAAGCTCTAAGAGCTCTCCAAGCCAAGAGGCCGAATACAAAATAATCAATCAACATAATGAGAGAATAGAGGCCC
>JASDQU011025397.1:11448-32306 GCA_032191745.1 Picea mariana | reverse complement strand
TTGAACAATTAGATGTTAAAACAACTTTTCTCCATGGGGATTTGGAGGAAGGGATTTATATGCAGCAGCCACAGGGGTATGAGGTCAAAGGGAAGGAGAATTTGGTATGCAGGTTGAAGAAGAGCTTGTATGGCCTAAAGAAAGCTCCAAGGCAGTGGTATTTGAAGTTTGATAGGTTTATGACAGAAAAGGGTTATAGTAGATGTCATTCTGATCACTGTGTTTATTTCAAAAAGCTAGAAAATGGAAGCTATATTATATTGCTATTGTATGTAGATGACATGCTTGTTGCAGGGTTTAATATGTAGGATATAAATGTGCTCAAGAAGAAATTAGCTAATTCATTTGAGATGAAGGATTTGGGTGCTGCAAAGAAAATCCTTGGTATGAGAATAATAAGAGATAGGAATAATTGCAAATTGACATTATCTCAGGGTGAGTACATAGAGAAGATGTTGGAGAGGTTTAGATTACAGAATGCAAAACCAATTAGTACACCTTTAGCCAGCCATTTCAAATTAACTAAGGAAATGTGTCCCAAGACACAGGAGGAGATAAAATACATGTCGAGGGTCCCTTATTCATCAACATTTGGCATCTTGATGTATGCAATGGTTTGCACAAGACCAGAAATTGCACATGCAGTGGGAGTTGTGAGAAGGTATATGAACAATCCAGGTAAAGAACATTGGGAGGAAGTAAAGTGGATTCTTAGGTATTTGAGAGGTATTTCTACTCATGCATTATGTTTTGGAGGTTTGGACACTTTTCTACAAGGATATGTTGATTCAGATATGGCAAGTGATAAAGACAGCAGAAGGAGCACCACAGGGTATCTTTTTACTATAGGTGGAACAACAGTAAGTTGGATTTCGAAACTACAAAAGGTTGTTTCACTTTAAACAATAGAGGCAAAGTATGTTGCTACTACAGAAGCTATTAAAGAGATGATTTGATTACAGAGGTTTATGGAGGAATTGGGAAAGAAGCAGGAGAATAGCAGGTTGTACTGTGACAGTGAGAGTGTCATTCATCTTGCAAAGAAATCATCCTTTGATTCGAAGACTAAGCATATATAGTTGAGGTACCACTTCATACGATCCTCTTTGGAAGCTGGAAATTTGAGGTTGGAAAAGATACACACTAGCTAGAATCCTTCAGACATGTTAACAAAGGGAGTAACCAGGGAGAAACTGAGTTCCTGCTCAGTTTCAGTTGGTCTTCAAGAATGAAGATGAAGATGATAAATTTTCCAGGTCCAAGAAGGTTCAGAATCCATCATATACAACACTGGTGGAGTTGTTGAGATCAGTCTCCAAGTGGGAGATTATTGGTTGTGGAGCCTGATTATCTTCCTGATTCAGAGGTCTTTTGTTTTCAGCCATGTTTACACCCCATGAAGACTTTACACCCCATAAGTATGAACACTCTTCCACGCGGGGGAGTGCAGAGGGGGGTTACCCCTTCTGCGGGGTCCGGGGGGGTATCCCCCCAGCTAGGGAGTTTGGGGGTGAAGCCCCCGAAGGAAAAATTGCCCTGTAAATGTATATTGTAATTTCATTGTAAATCTAGACCGTTTATTATAAGGTCGTAGATCTGCTAGTAGAAGTTATGTTAGGGTTTTTTTCCCTAGAAGGAAACCCTCTTTTTCGAGGGAAATGTATTGCAGCTTTGTATTATCAGGAATATTGTATTATGAGTGAAGAGACTATGAGAGAAAGAAGAGGAAGTTAAAGAAGTTTTGTTGTAGGTTGTATCCCTTCATGTGTTGGATAATAATAAAGATAAGGACCTGGAAATTTCTCTAGTGGACGTAGCCCACACTAGGTGAACCACGTAAATCTGTGTGTCTATTGTATTGTGTATCTTATGTGTTTTTTTTCCGCATTTGTTTTATTTTATTGATCCACGGTCCTATTTTTCTAACAATTCACTCATTGTTCATTGTTCACACTCTTCATTTTGTTCACTCTCTCCATTCGCTCATTGATTATTGCTCATTCATCCTTGATCTTGGTTGGGAAAGGAAAGACAAATTGTTGAAAGAGAAGCCATTGTTAGCTGGCTGTAGTGATTACTGGTGTATTCCAACCATGAATTAATGTCTGCATGATTGAGATGCATTGG
The DNA here is from genome assembly GCA_032191745.1 of Picea mariana. NCBI lineage: Eukaryota > Viridiplantae > Streptophyta > Pinopsida > Pinales > Pinaceae > Picea > Picea mariana. The sequence goes on along the minus strand of JASDQU011025397.1, from coordinate 30,179 downwards.
CATGTGTTAAGTTTTGTTCACAACTGTGAATCTTGAGAGTCCCATCATGGAGATTCTTGACAAGATGCACTGGATCCCTAGAAAGAGGTGGACAACCTAAGGGACTACATGGAATAGAAGGGGGTCCATTATTTTGGGTTGTGTGGGATAGAGAGAAGAGATTTGGTGTACTTTGGATTGTTGTGTGTTGAGAAACATGTGAGAGCTTGAGTTTTGATTGGTTTGGGAAGTTGAGTGTCATCCTAGAACTCATCCTTGTGGATTCATAGCCCTATCTCGACGATGACATTGTTGTTGAGACTTGGAACAACAGTTTCTACAGTTGGGTGGAAGGCCCTTGGTCTACAGCCAGTTAGTGAATGAATTTGTTTAAGATCAGTGCTCTTTGTCATGGTTTCCTTTACTTTTATATTTATTTATTTATTTTATTAAATATTATCTATGAGATTCGTATTTATAATATGCATGCTTGTTGGTTATTGTTGTTCATGGCATGTTTAAACATTATTTTATGTTGTAGCATGAATATTGATTATTGTATGTGTTGTTATGGTGGTCTTTCATGCTTCTTAATAAAATTAAATGTTATCATAATTCGAAATCAATTTAGAAGTGAGTTTTTGGAGTAATGTTTCCCAACCTGTGGATGGTTGGGTACGTTATATAAAGTTTATACATATTAATTTAATAATAGTGAGAGGAAACTTCAATTTTAAAAAACAATTTGGATAAGAACATTATGGTCATTAAATTTGGCACTTGTGCATACATAATCACTAAAACTATTGTAGTTGTTAAAGAATCATAAATAATAATAAAGTTTATCCCTTGGGTACACATCCAAAAATACAAATAATGAGGACCATAAATCAAGTAGCCAATAAAATGAGACCTATATCATGGAATAGTCTTCTTTGTCCTTAGGGATGGGCCCCATCTATTATTTGTTAGTTCCAACTTAATAATATAAGTTCCCAACCCTCATTATATTACATGGGGTCCTAGGGAGATTTTTTAGTATAAAAAATAACAAGTGTGAGTTACAAGAATTTATAATTTTGGTATTGTAGTTGTTGGGGAAGTTATGACAACATTCCCTCTCTAACGAATAAACCAACCAAATTTTCCTTGTGGTCTTCCATCATATATTTGCAACTACTTGAAATGAGTTGAATGGGTTGGATAGATGATAGACAATGCCCTACTCACATTGTTGGAGGCACCTCTCAAATACTCCAACAAATAGTGTAGGTGTGCTATATCATGTTCAGTTTTTCCTCTTACATATTAGTATGCATATACACATAGGAAAATTATCAAGTTGATGCTTGAACTTTCTGGAGATAAATTGTGTGTAAGATTTTGAAACATCCAATATTTTGAGTGGACACTCCACCATTAGCATGGAAAAATAAATTTGAAAGAATGATAGAAAAGAGTTTTGGGGTTAAGATTTTATAAGGTGGAAATTATTAAATAACTATTGTGAAATATGAGTAAATTAATCAAGAAACCATTGTGAATTAATAATAACCATTTATTGCTTACGTGAAAACTGAAATATAATATATATTGGGAAGTATAAATGAATTAAACAAACTAAATTCAAAATTTTATAAAATAGGAATTGGTCAAGCTAGAAAAATGTGGGTTAAATGGTTAAAAGGAAAAGAAGAGGGGGGATGATGTTTGAAAAGAGTAAGGGGAGAGGGATTAGATAAGATGAAACCCATAAGGAGGCAAAGGATAGAAGTTAGATAAGAAAGAAAAGTAAAACATATATAAGTAGAATCCATGAGTGAAAACAATATAGGAATCCAAGGAAGGATTATTAACCAAGACAATGGATAGTGGGCTTCCAAGATTGGCTACGTTTGTAGCCATATTCCCGATTGAAATTATTAGGATGTTTTCAATTTCCAAAGCTTCCCAAATGATAAAAAGGAGTGATAGGGTGTTGAGGAAATAATTTTGGTTTGGTCAAAGAAAATGAGGTGTTTAGATATGTCGAAGTGTCTGACGATATTTGACTTGGAGATGCAGTTGTGGAAAGTGTCACTTATATGTTCCTTGAGATGGGATTTGAAAGATCTTCCAATTTGGCCAATGTATAATTTTCCACAGGAACAAGGAATTTGGTAAAATCCTTGGTGTAACATCCCCACTATTGATTGAAATGGATATTGGTGGCCACCCACCTATTCCAACTGGCTCAAAATAGTTTTTTGGCAATTTACTATTTTTAGTAGTTTTTCGAGTCCTAAACTTCTGGGGCCATTTTGAGGGCCTAAATGACGTTTTTCGTGATCGGGCACCTCTATGATCATCGAAGGGATGCTTGAGCCTATGAAATGAATATCCTCATCAAGACCTTTCCAACAAGCTATTATGCTCCCAAAACGAAGATCGTATGCAAACATTACGACCACGGGAAGTTGTTGTGCCAACTTACCCCATCGGGGCCCACATGACTTTTGGCGCTTCATCTCCACATTGGGGCCACAAACCTTTTGGATTTTCATATTCCAGTGGATAGATTTCTGGATTTTTATGGTTTCTATGTTTATGTTAAAAAGGCCTTTCAAGTCTCACTGTAATCATCTTCTTATTGCGAATGAGCATAGTCGTCACATCTCTTCTCAGAGATATGATGCCACCATTCTAGCAAGTCTTTCAATCTGTAATTTTACAGTTCTGTACATTTCACTCATTAATAGAAATTGTGTATTACTATATATCTATGCCTCTTTCTATATATGTATATGATATATCTCTGTTACATTATTAGATCTGTTACATTATTGGATCTCTTGCAATATCTCGGTATATTTCTTTATTATATCTATGCTCTCATTTTGTGCTCAAAATAATTCGGATCAGTGGTATCAGAGCAGGATGCTCTTGGTCATTTTTCAATGCATGTCCCCAATGAGGTCTGAGTATAGAAATTTGGGTCTCGACCTTGTCTCTCTTGAGGAAAATCTCTCTCGCACGCCCAAGAAACCCTTCATGGCGGAAGAAAAAAAAATCGACAGAGAAGAAGATTCTATTAATCTGTCGCTGGAGCAATCTCTCACCCGACAGAGGGACAAAATGATGGAGAATTTTACCCAAATTCTTCGAAGCCTCCCTATAACAATATATGCATATTAATCAAGTATCCACTTTGGAGGCACCGCTCCTTTCAAGGTACAAATTAATTTTTATATTCTTGTATTTGAAGGTCGGATAGATGCAAATTGTCTAGAAAAATGGTTAAATCTGCTAGAATATTATTTCTCTGTGCACAATTTGTTCGATAGGGAAAATATCACCTTCGTGCTCCTTAAGGATCTACTACATGTCAAACATTGGTGGGAAACTTACTGCAACAAAATTTCTACAAAGGAGTCTAGAATGTTCGAGGCCGAACCAAGTTGGGAATCTTTCGTAGATGTCATCAAGGAACAATATTACCCTATTGGAAACTATGAAGCCCAGTACATGATATGGACAATGCTGCATCAAGAGAGGGGCCAAGAAGTGTCATATTTCACCAATACCTTCCATACCTTCCGCACCAAGATGGGTATCAAAGATTTTGAGTGGCATTTGGTTTTGAAATACCGTGGGGCTCTACACAGGTACATCCAAACCGAAATCAAGTTTATGGGCATCTCATCGTTGGAAGCTACTTATCGATATGTTGTCAAAATCAAGCAGAAATTTAAGCACCAAAACAAATGGGATTTTGGGTATGTAAATACATAAAAACCACACTATGATAAAGACGTCCCTAACAAACATCCTCCCAAAAACTAGTCCAAGACATAGGAAAATAAGGGTAAGGTAAAGACAAAGAATGACACTAGAAAGTGGTGTGATTTCCACAAAAGCCTCTGGCACAACACCGATGAATGTCGCTCAAAATAGTCATTGGTGATCAAGATCAAAGACAAAGAGCCAAACCTAGATTTAGAATATGATTCAGAAAATAATGGAAGGAGATAAATCATTGGCATAGACCCTACTGCCATTGTCACAACCACAACGATCCAACCAGAAACACAAGTAGATCCTGAAGAGGGGGAGCGCCTCTTCCATTCAAAGATGTGGGTGAAGGGGATCCCATTGCATTTCATTGTTGATAGCAAAAGCCAATAGAATCTCATCCCAATAGTGGTCATCAAATAGTTGTGATTGCCAACAACACGACACTCGTAGCCATACAACATCAGTTGGCTTCGTTAGGAACGAGAAATTTGTGTCAGCCAATAGTGTTGCATGTCCTATGGAATCAATCCCTTCAAGGATGATTTATTGTGTGATGATTCCCTACTATATGTCTGTGATGTTATTTTTGGCTAGCCATATATGTGGAAGCACCATGTTGTTTATGAGTCTCGACCCTATAGTGTCATTGTTACTATGGGGGCTCATCTCTACAAGATACCAGAGGTAGTTCTGACTATTATTTCGACACAACAGTGTAGAAAATTTGTCTCTCATATGAAAAAAGTTTAGCTTCTTCATGATTTGGGAAGGAAGTGAACAAAAGGAAACTATGACCACTACAGCCTCGGTCCCATCCCCCTCTATCCAACAGAAGCAGGTTAGAAAAATTGAAGCAAAGCACAAAGATTTCTTCTACACACAGTCATCTCAAGAAGTTGGACTGATTAACAAGTTAAAACCCCTCCAACATCAGGTTCGCAACAGCCTTCCACAAGCCACGCAACGCAACGTCTCCAGGAACGCAAGAAACTCACTAAGGTTTAGATTCGGCAAACGCTTCCCCATCTCCCACAAGAACTCAACGCAATGGAGACCATTGTTTCCTAAGGGGTTAGGATTGATCCATATGGATATAGGTGGCCAACCATCTATTCCAACTGGCACAAAATAGGTTTTTGGAAATTTACTATTTTTAGCAGTTTTTCGGGTCCAAAATTTTTGGGTCCATTTTGAGGGCCTAAGAGACGTTTTTTTCTCAATCAGGAACCTAAAAAGTGATAAAGGAATGATTGATCCTATGAAATGAATCTCCTCATCAATACCTTTCCAACAATCTATTATGCGCCCAAAACGGATATCGTATACAAAAGTTACGACCCCGGGAAGTTGTTGTACCAACTTACCCCATCAGGGCCCACATGACTTTTGGCGCTTCACCACCACATTGGGGCTGCAAACCTTTTGGATATTCATCTTCCAGGGGATAGGTTTTTGTATGTTTATGGTTTCTCCATTTATGTTAAAAATTCCTTTCAAACCTCATTGTAATCATCTTCTTCTTGTGAATAAGTGTAGCCGTCACATCTCTTCTCAGAGATAAGTTGCCACCATTATAGCAAGTCTTTCAATCTATAATTTTACAATTATGTACATTTCACTCATTAATATAAATTGTATATTACATTATATATGTGCCTCTTGTTATATATATTTTATATATCTTTGTTACATTATTGGATTTCTTGCAATATCTCGGTACATTTCTTTATTATATCTTCGCTCTCATTTCGTGCTCAAAATAATCTGGATTAGTGGCATCAGAGCAGGTTCCTCTTGGTCATTTTTTAGGGCATGTCCCTGATGAGGTCTGAGTATATAAATTTGGGTCTTGAACTTGTCTCTCTTGAGGACAATCGCTCTCACATGCCCGAGAAACCCTTCACAATGGAAGAAAAGAAAAACGACAGAGCAAGAGATTACATTAATCTCTTGTTGGAGCAATCTCTCATGTGACAGAGGGACACAATGATGGAGAATTTTTCCCAAATTATTCAACGCCTTCCTATAACAACAGATCCATCTTCATCAATCAGCCACTTTGGAGGCATCTCTCCTTTCAAGGTACAAATTAATTTTGATATTCCTATATTTGAAGGTCAGATAGATGCAAATGCTCTGGAAAAATGGTTATATTTGCTAGAAGGTTATTTCTCTGTGAATAATTTTTACAACAGGGAAAAAATCTCCTTCACACTCCTTAAGTCTCTCTCACATGTCAAGCATTGGTGGGAAACTTACTATGAGAAAATTTCCACAAAGGAGTCTGGAATGTTCGAGGTCGAACCTAGTTGGGAATATTCGTAGATGGAAACAAGGAACAATATTACCCTGTTGGAAACTATGAAGACTAGTACATGAGATGGACCACGCTGCATCAATAGAGGGGCCAAGCAGTGTCGAAGTTCACCAACACCTTCCATACCTTACACACCAAGCTAGGTATCAAAGATTATGAGCGGCATTTGGTTCTGAAATATAGTGGGGCTCTACATAGGTACATACAAACCAAAATGGAGTTTCTGGACATCTCATCGTTGGGAGTTTCTTATTGATATGATGTCAAAATCGAGCAGAAATTTAAGCACCAGAAAAAATGGGAGTTTAGGTCTGCAAATATGAAACAACCAAAGTATGATAAATATGTCCCTAACAAATAGCCTCCCTAAAACCAGTCCAAGACACATGAAAATAAGGGTAAGGGAAAGAACAAGAATGACACTGGAAAGTGGTGTGATTTCCAAAAAATCCCCTAGAAAAACACCAATGAATGTCTCTCAAAACATTCATTAGTGGTTGAGATCAAAGACAAAGAACCAAACCTAGATTCAAAATATGATTCAGAAAATAATGCAAGGAGACAAATCATCGACACAGGCCCCACTTCCACTATCACAACCACAACAATCTGACCATAAACACCATTCCATCCTAAGGAGGGGATCGCCTCTTCCATTCACAGATGTGGGTGAAGGGGATCCGGTTGCATTTCATTGTTTATAGAAGAAGCCAAAAGAACCTCATCTTAGTAGAGGTCATCAAACAATTGGGATTTCCAACAACACCACACCCGCAACCATATAACACTGGGTGGCTTCGCAAGGGACGAGAACTTTGTGTCAGCCAACAATGTCGCTTGTCCTATGGCATCAATCCCTTCAAGGATGAGCTATTGTGTGATGTTTCCCCACTGGATGTCTATGATGTTCTTTTGGGCTAGCCATATATGTGGAAGCGCCATGTTGTTTATGAGTCTCGATCCTGTAGTGTCATTTTTACTCTGGGGGATCATATCTATAGAATACCAGAGGTAGTTACGACTATTGTTTCGACACAACATTGCAACAAAGTTGTCTCTCATATGACAAATTTTATCTTCTTCGTGATTCGAGAAGGAAGTGAACAGAAGGACACTATGACCACTACGACCTTGGTTCTAGCCCCCTCTATCTAGTAGAAGCAGGTCAAAAAAATTGAAGAAAATCACAAATATTCCTTCTACACACTATCATCTCAGGAAATCAGACTAGTTAGCAATGTCCAACCCCTCCAACATCAGGTTCACAATAGCCTTCCACAGTCCACGCAACACAACGTCTCCATCAAGGAAAGTAACTCACCAAGGTTTGGATTCAGCAAACGCTTTCATCTCCCAAGGGAAATCAATGTGATACCATTGCTTCCTAATGGGGGAGGATTAATCCAGATAGATATCGGTGGCCACCCACATATTCCAACTAGATCAAAACAAGTTTTTGGCAATTTACTATTTTTAGCAGTTCTTTAGGTCCTAAACTTCTGGGGCCATTTTGAGGGCTTAAATGTCGTTTCTCACGATTGGGAACCTCAATGATCACCAAAGGAATATTTGAGCAGATGAAATGAAGCTCCTTGTCAAGAAGTTTTCAATGAGCTATCGTGCGCCCAAAACAGAGTTCGCATGCAAAATTTTTGACCCCAAGAAGTTGTTGTACCAACTTACCCCATCGGGGCCCACATGACTTTTGGTGCTTCATCTCCACATTGGGGCCGCAAAACTTTTGGATTTTCATCTTCTGGGGGATAGGTTTTCGGATGTTTATGGTTTCTCCATTTATGTTAAAAAGGCCTTTCGAGCCTCATTGTAATCATATTCTTCTTCCAAATGAACGTAGTCGTCGCATCTCTTCTTAGAGATAAGATGCCACCATTCTAGCGAGTCTTTCACTATGTAATTTTACAGTTCTGTACATTTCACTCATTAATAGAAATTGTATATTAATGTATATATCTGCCTCTTGTTATATATATCTAATATATCTCTGTTACATTATTGGATCTCTTGCAATATCTCGGTATATTTCTTTATTATATCTCCACTCTCATTTCGTGCTCAAAATAATCTGGATCAATGGTATCAGAGCAGGATGATCTTAGTCATTTTTCAGTGCATGTCCCCGAAGAGGTATGAGTATAGAAAGTTGGGTATCGATATTGTCTCTCTTAAGGATAATCACTCTCACATGCCTAATAAACCCTTCATGGCGGAAGAAAATTGAAATGACAAAGCAGAAGATTCTATTAATCTATTGGTGTCACAAGCTCTCACGCGATAGAGGGATGAAATGATGGAGAAATTTTCCCAAATTATTCGACGTCTTCCTATAAAAATAGATGTATCTTCATTAAGCAGCCACTTTGGAGAAACCACTCCTTTCAAGGTACAAATTAATTTTGATTTTCCTGTATTTGAAGGTCAGATAGATGCAGATGCTCTGGAAAATGGTTAAATCTACTAGAAGGTTATTTCTCCGTGCACAATTTTTCCGACAGGGAAAATATCACCTTCGTTCTCCTTAAGGCTCTTCCACATGTCAAACATTGGTGAGAAAATTATTGTGAGAAAATTCCATAGAGGATTCTAGAATGTTCGAGGTTGAACCCAGTTGAGAATATTTTCTAGATGTCTTCAAGGAACAATATTAACCTATTAGAAACTATGAAGACCAGTAAATGAGATGGACCACTCTGTGTCAAGAGAGGGGCCAAGCAGTGTCAGAGTTCACCAATACCTTCCATACCTTGCGCACCAATATGGGTATCAAAAATTATGAGCGGAATTTGGTTCTTAAATACCATGGGGCTCTACATAGGTACATCCAAACCGAAATGGAGTTTTTGTACATCTCATCACTGGGAGTTGCTTATCAATATGTTGTCAAAATCGAGTAGAAATTTAAGCACTAGAACAAACGGGAGTTCGGATCTGCAAATACGCAAACACCAAAGTATGATAAAGATGGTCCTAACAAACATTCTCCCGAAAACCAATCCAAGACACAAGAAAAGAAGAGTAAGGGAAAGACAAAGAATGACACTGGAAAGTGGTGTGATTTCCACAAAATCCCCTGGCACAACACTGATGAATGTCACTCAAAATAGTCATTGGTGGCCGAGATCAAATACAAATACTCGAACCTGGATTTGGAATCTGATTTAGAAAATAATGGAAGGAGACAGATCATTGACGCAAACCCCACTTCCACTATCGCAATCACAATGATCCAACCAGAAACACTAGTAGATCCTGAAGAGGGAGAGCACTTCTTCCATTCACATATGTGGGTGAAGGGGATCCCGTTGAATTTTATTGTTGATAGCGAAAGCCAAAATAACCTCATCTCAGTAGAGGTCGTCAAACAGTTGGGATCACCAACAACACCACACCCGCAGCCATACAACATTGGGTGGCTTCACCAAGGACGAGAACTTTGTGTTAGCCAACAGTGTTTCCTATCATACAGCATCAAGCCCTTCAAGGATGAGTTATTGTTTGATATTGCCCCGATGAATGTCTGTGATGTTATTTTGGACCATCCATATATGTGGAAGCGTCGTGATGTTTATGAGTCTCGACCCCATAGTGTCATTGTTACTCTGGGGTATCATCTCTACAGGATACCATAGGTAGTTATGACTATTGTTTTGACAAAACAATGCAACCAATTTGTCTCTCATACAACAAAGTTTAGCTTCTTTGGGATTCGAGTAGGAAGTGAATAGAAGGACACTATGACCACTACGACCTCAGTTCTAGCCCCCTCTATCCAGCAGAAGCAGGTCAGAAAAATTGAAGAAAAGAAAAAATATTCCTTCTGCACACAGTCATCTCAAGCAGTCAGACTGGTTAACAAGGTCCAACCCCTCTAACATCAAGTTCGCAACAGCGTTCCACAAGCCATGCAATGAAACCTCCCCAGCAAGGAAAGCAACACACCAAGGTTTAGATCCAACAAACGCTTTCCCATATCCCAGAGGAAATCAATGCAATGGATATTATTGCTTCCTAAGGGGGGAGGATTGATCCACATGGATATCGGTGACCACCCACATATTCCAACTTGCTCAAAAATGGTTTTTGGAAATTTACTATTTTTAGCATTTTTTCAGGTCCTAAACTTCTAGGGCCATTTTGAGGGTCTAAAGTATGTGTTTTCATGATCGGGCACCTCAATGACCATCCATTGAATGATTAATCCTATTAAATGAATATACTCATCAATACCTTTCCAACAAGCTATTGTGTGCCCAAAACAAAGATTGTATGCAAATGTTATGACCCCGAAAAGTTGTTGTACCAACTTACCCCATCGAGGCCCACATGACTTTTGGAGCTTCATCTCCGAGGGCTAGGTTTTTGGATGTTTATGGTTTCTCCATTTATGTTGAAAAGGATTTTTGAGCCTCACTGTAATCATCTTCTTCTTGTGAATGAGCGTAGCCGTCACATCTCTTATCAAAGATAAGCTACCTCCATTCTAGCGAGTCTTTCACTCTGTAATTTTACAGTTCTTTACATTTCACTCATTAATATAAATTTTGTATTATGGTATATCTATGCCTCTTGTTATATATATCGTATATTTCTTTGTTACATTATTAGATCTCTTGCAATATCTCGGTATATTTCTTTATTATATCTCCGCTCTCATTTCGTGCTCAAAATAATATGGATCAGTGGTATCCGAGCAGGTTGCTCTTGGTCGTTTTTCAGTGCATGTTCCCAACGAGGTCTAAGTATAGAAATTTGGGTCTCAAACTTGTCTCTCTTGATAAAAATCGCTCTCCCATGCCAAAGAAACCCTTCATGGTGAAAGAAAAGAAAGATGATAGAGTAGAAGATTTTATTCATCTGTTGCTGGAGCAAGCTCTCACGCGACAAAGGGATGAAATGATGGAGAATTTTTCCCAAATTCTTTGATGCTTTCCTATAAAAGTAGATGCGTCTTCAGGAATCAACCACTTTGGAGGCACCTCTCCTTTCAAGGTACAAATTAATTTTGATATTCCCGTATTCGAAGGTCAAATAGATGCAGATGCTCTGGAAAAATGGTTAAATCTACTAGAAGGAATTTTCTTTGTGCACAATTTTTATGATAGGGAAAAGATCATGTTTTCACTCCTTAAGGCTCTCCCACATGTCAAACATTGGTGAGAAAATTACTAGGAAACTTACTGGTGTGAAATAGATGTGGGCAAGAAGTGAATAGAAGGACACTATGACCACTACGACCTTGGTTCCAACCCCCTCTATCCAACAGAAGTAGGTCAGAAAAATTGAATAAAAGAACAAAGATTCTTTCTGCACACACTCATCTCAGGCAGTCAGACTGGTTAGCAAGGTCCAAACCCTCCAACATCAGGTTCATGAAATCCTTCCACAAGCCACGCAGTGCAATGTCTCCAGCAAGGAAAGCAACTCACTAAGGTTCAGATTCAACAAACGATTTCCCATCTCCCACGGGAACTCAATGCAATGGATACCATTTCTTCCTAAGGGGGGAGGATTTATCCATATGTATATTGATGGCCACTCACCTATTCCAACTAGCAAAAAATTTATGGAAATTTACTAATTGTAGCATTTTTTGGGGTCTTAAACTTCTGGGGCTATTTTGAGGGCCTAAACGACATTTTTTTGTGATTTGACACCTCTAATATAGTTGAAGGCATGATTGAGCCAATTAAATGAATCTCCTCATCAAGACCTTTCCAACGAGCTATCGTGCACCCAAAATGGAGATTGTATGCAAAAGTTACGACCTCGGGAAGTTGTACCAACTTACCCCATTGGGGCCCACATGACTTTTGGCGCTTCATCTCCACATTGGGGCCAAAAAAATTTTAGATTTTCATCTTGTGTGGGATAGGTTTTTGGATTTTTAGGTTTTCTCCATTTATGTTAAAAAGGACTATCAATTCTCATTGTAATCATCTTCTTCTTGTGAATGAGCGTAGTCGTCACATCTCTTCTCAGAGATATGTTGCCACCATTTTAGTGAGTCTTTCACTCTGTAATTTTATAGTTCTATACATTTCACTCATTAATAGAAATTGTGTATTACTGTATATATGTGCCTCTTGTTATATATATATATATCTGATATATCTATGTTACATTATTGGATCTCTTGCAATATCTCTGTATATTTCTTTATTATATCTCCTGAAAACCAGTCCAAGACACATGAAAATAAGGGTAAAGGAAAGAACAAGAATGACACTGGAAAGCGGTGTGATTTCCAAAAAATCCCCTGGAACAACACCGATGAATGTCTCTCAAAACATTCATTAGTGGTTGAGATCAAATACAAAGAACCGAACCTGGATTTGAAATCAGATTCAGAAAATAATGGAAGGAGACAAATCATCGACGCAGACTCCACTACCATTATCGCAACCACAACGATCCAACCATAAACACCAGTCAATCTTGAGGAGTGGAGCGCCTCTTCCATTCACAGATGTGGTTGAAGGGGATCATGTTGCATTTCATTGTTGATAGTGGAAGCCAAAAGAACCTCATCTCAGTAGAGGTCATCAAAAAGTTGGGATTGCCAACAACACCACACCCGCAGCCATACAACACCAGGTGGTTTCGCAAGGGACGAGAATGTTTTGTCAGCCAACAATGCCACCTATCCTATGGCATCAATCCCTTCAAGGATGAGGTATTTGTAATGTTTCCCCACTGGATTTTTGCGATTTTCTTGTGGGCCAGTCATATATGTGGCTGCACTATGGTGTTTATGAGTCTCGACCCCATAGTGTCATTTTTACTCTGAGGGATCATATCTATAGAATACCAAAGGTAGTTCCAACTATTGTTTCAACAAAAAAGTTCAAAACAGTTGTCTCTCATATGAAAAATTTTATCTTCTTCATGATTCAAGTAGGAAGTGAACAAAAGGACACTATGACAAGTATGACCTTGGTTCCAGCCCCCTCTATCCAACAGAAGCAGGTCGGAAAAATTGAAGAAAATCACAAAGATTCCTTCTGCACAAAGTCATCTTAGGCAGTCATACTGGTTAACAAGGTCCAACCTCTCCAACATCAAGGTCATGACATCCTTCCAAAATCCACACAGTGCAACATCTCCAGCAAGGTAAACATCTCACCAAGGTTCAGATTCAACAAACGCTTTCCCATCTCCCATCGGGAATTCAATGCAATGGAGACCATTGCTTCCTAAGGTAGAGGATTTATTCAGATAGATATCAGTGGCCACCCACCTATTCCTAGTGGCTCAAAATATTTTTTTGGCAATTTACTATTTTTAGCAGTTTTTTGGGTCCTAAACTTTTGGGGCGATTTTGAGGGTATAAATGACATTTTTTCGTGATTGGGCACCTGAATGGTCATGAAAGGCATGATTCAACCTAATAAATGAATCTCCTCTTCAAGACCTTTCCAACGAGCTATTGTGCACCCAAAATAGAGATCGTATGCAAAAGTTACGACCCCGGGAAGTTGTTGTACCAACTTACCCCATAGGGACCCACATGACTTTTGGCGCTTCATCTCCACATTGGGGCCGCAAACCTTTTGGATTTTCATATTTTGGGTGCTAAGTTTTTGGATGTTTAGGGTTTCTCCATTTATTTTAAAAATGCCTTTCGAGCCTCATTGTAATCATCTTCTTCTTGGGAATGAGCGTAGCTGTCACATCTCTTCTCAAAGATAAGTTGTCACCATTCTAGCAAGTCTTTCACTTTGTAATTTTACAGTTCTATACATTTCACTCATTAATAGAAATTGAGTATTATTGTATATATGTGCCTCTTGTTATATATATCTTATATATCTCTGTTACATTAATCGATCTCTTCCAATATCGTGGTATATTTCTTTATTATATCTCCGCTCTCATTTCATGCTCAAAATAAACTGGATCAATGGTATCACAACAGGTTTCTCTTGGTTGTTGTTCAGTACATCACCCCGACAAGGAATAAGAATAGAAAGTTGGGTCTCGAGATTGTCTCTCATGAGGAAAATATCTCTCGTGGGCCCAATAAACCCTTCATGGCAGAAGAAAAGAAAAACGACCGAGCATAAGATTCTATTAATTTGTTGCTAGAGCAAGCTCTCATGCGACAAAGGGACGAAATGATGGATATTTTTTCCCAAATTCTTCGATTCCTTCATATAAAAACATATGTGTCTTCATCAAGAAACCACTTTGGAGGCACCTCTCCTTTCAAGGTACAAATTAATTTTGATAATCCCGTATTTGAAGGTCAGATAGATGTGGATGCTATGGAAAAATGGTTAAATCTGCTAGAAGATTATTTCTCTGTGCACAATTTTTTCGACAGGGAAAATATCACCTTCGCACTACTAAAGGCTCTCCCACATGTCAAACATTGGTGGGAAACTTACTGTGAGCAAATTTACACAGAGGAGTCTAGAATGTTTGAGGCCAAACCCAGTTGGGAATCTTTCGTAGATGTCGTCAAGGAACGGTATTACCTTGTTGGAAACTATAAATACCAATACATGATATGGACCACGTTGTGTCAAGAGAGGGGCCAAGAAGTGTCATATTTCATCAATACCTTCCATACCTTACGCACCAAGCTGGGTATCAAAGACTCTGAGCGGAATTTGGTTTTGAAATACCATGGGGCTCTACATATGTACATCCAAACCGAAATGGAGTTTCTGGACATCTCATCATGCGTAGCTGCTTATTGATATGTTGTCAAAATCTAGAAAAAATTTAAACACCAGAACAAATAGGAGTTCAAGTCTACAAATCTGCAACAACCAAAGTATGATAAAGATGACCCTAATAAACAACCTCCTGGAAAACAGTCCAAGACACAGGAAAATAATGGTAAGGGAAAGACAAAGAATGACACTAGAAAGTGGTGCGATTTCCACAAAATCCCTTACACAACACCGATGAACATCACTCAAAACAATCATTGGTGGTTGAGATCAAAGACAAAGAGTCGAACCCGGATTCAGAATATGATTCAGAAAATAATGGAAGGAAACAGATCATCGACGCAAACCCCACTATCATTGTCGCAACCAAACCGATCCAACCAGAAACACTAGTATATCTTTAATAGGGGGAGTGCCTCTTCCATTCAAAGATGTGGGTGAAGGGGATCCTTTCGCATTTCATTTTTTATAGCGGAAGCCAAAAGAACCTCATCTTAGTAGAGGTCGTCAAATAGTGGGGACTGCAAACAACACCACACCTGCAAACATACAATATCGGGTGGCTTCGCCAAGGATGAGAACTTTGTTTCATCCAACAATGTCCCATGTCCTACGGAAGTAATCCCTTCAAGGATGAGGTATTGTGTGATGTTTCCCCACTGGATGTCTATGATGTTCTTTTAGGCCAACCATAGATGTGGAAGTGCCATGTTGTTTATGAGTCTCGACCCCGTAGTGTCATTGTTACTTTGGGGGATCATCTCTACATGATACCAGAGGTAGTTTTTACTATTGTTTCGACACAATAGTGCAGCAAAGTTGTCTCTCATATGAAAAATTTTAGCTTCTTCGCTATTTGGGGAGGAAGTGAATAGAAGGACACTATGACCACTTAAACCTCAGTTCCATCCCCCTTTATCGAGCAGAAGCAGGTCAGAAAAATTGAAGCAAAGAAAAAATATTCCTTATGCACACAATCATTTTAGGCATTCAAACTAGTTAACAAGTTCCAAACCCTCCAATCAGTTTCGCGGAAACTTTCCACAAGCCACGCAACGCAACTTCTCCAACAAGGCAAGCAACTCACCAAGGTTCAGATTCAGCAAACTCTTTCCCATCTCCCACAAGAACTCAACATAATGGATACCATTTCTTCCTAAGGGGGGAGGATATATCTAGATGGATATTGGTGGCCAGCCACCTATTCCAACTGGCTCAAAACAGTTTTTTGGAATTTACTATTTTTAGTAGCTTTTCGGTTCCTAAACTTCTAGGGATTAAACAACATGTTTTCACGATTGGGCACCTAAAATATCACATATGGAATTATTGAGACTGTGAAATAAATCTCCTCTTCAACACCTTTCCAACGAGCTATCGTGTGCCCAAAATGAAGATTGGATGAAAAAGTTACGACCCCGGGAAGTTGTTGTACCAACTTACCCCATTTGGGCCCACTTGACTTTTGGCGCTTCATCTCCACATTAGGGACACAAACCTTTTTTATTTTCATCTTCCAGGGGATAGGTTTTTGGATGTTTAGGGTTTCTCCATTTGTGTTAAAAAATCCTTTCGAGCCTCATTATAATCATCTTCTTCTTATGAATGAGCGTAGTCGTCACATCTCTTCTCAGACATATGTTGTCACCATTCTAGCGATTCTCTCACTCTATAATTTTAAAATTTTGTACATTTCACTCATTAATATAAATTGTGTATTATTGTATATTTTTGCCTCTTGTTATA
This sequence comes from Picea mariana, assembly GCA_032191745.1. NCBI lineage: Eukaryota > Viridiplantae > Streptophyta > Pinopsida > Pinales > Pinaceae > Picea > Picea mariana. Next base: position 13,667 of record JASDQU011025397.1, on the reverse strand, counting down.
TATATATCTAATATATCCATGTTACATTATTGGATCTCTTTCAATATCTCGGTATATTTCTTTATTATATCTTCGGTCTAATTTTGTGCTCAAAATAATCTAGATCAATGGTATCAGAGTAGGTTGCTCTTGGTCGTTTTTCAGTGCATGTCCCCGATGAGGTCTGAGTATATAAAGTTGGGTCTCGAGCTTGTATCTCTTGAGAACAATTGCTCTCGCACTCCAAAGAAACCCTTCATGGAGGAAGAAAAGAAAAACAACGGAACAAAATATTCTATTAATCTGTTGCTCGAGCAAGCTCTCACATGAAAAAGGGATGAAATGATGGAGAATTTTTCCCAAATTCTTTGATGCCTGCCTATAACAATAGATGCGTCTTCATCAAGAAGCCACTTTGGAGGCACCACTCCTTTCAAAGTACAAATTAATTCTAATGTTCCTGTATTTGAAGGTCAAATAGATGCAGATGCTCTAGAAAAATGGTTAATCTTCTAGAAGGTTATTTTTTTGTACACAATTTTTCCGATAGGTAAAATATCACCTTCATGCTCCTTAAGGCTCTCCCACATGTCAAACATTGTTGAGAAACTTACTGCAAGAAAATTTCCACAGAGGATTCTGGAATGTTCGAGGTCGAACCCAGTTTGGAATCTTTCGTAGATGTCGTCAAGGAACAATATTACCCTGTTGGAAAATATGAATACTAGTGCATGAGATGGACCACGCTGCATCAAGAGAGGGGCCAAGAAGTGTCAAAGTTCAAAAATACATTCTATACCTTGCGCACCAAGTTGGGTATCAAATATTGTGAGCGACATTTGGTTCTGAAATACCGTGGGGCTTTACACAAGTACATCCAAACCAAAATGGAGTTTCTGGACATCTCATCGCTGGGAGTTGCTTATCGACATACTGTCAAAATCAAGCAGAAATTTAAGCACTAGAACAAATGGGAGTTCGGGTCTGCAAATCCGCAACAACCAAAGTATGCTAAAGATGGCCCTAACAAACAACCTCCTGAAAACCAGTCCAAGACACGGGAAAAGAAGGGCAAGGGAAAGACGAAGAATGACACTGGAAAGTGGTGCGATTTCCACAAAATCCCCTAGCACAACATGGATTAATTTTTCTCAAAATAGTCACTGGTGGTTGAGATCAAAGACAAAGAGCCAAACCTGGATTTAGAGTCTGATTCAAAAAATAATGGAAGGAGACAGATCATCAATTCATACCCCACTTCCATTGTCGTAACCACAACGATCCAATCAGAAACACCAGTAGATCCTGAAGAGGGGGAGTGCCTCTTCCATTCACAGATGTGGGTGAAGGGGATCCCATTGCATTTCATTGTTGATAGCGGAAGCCAAAATAACCTCATCTCAATAGAGGTCGTAAAAAATTTTGGATTTCCAACAACACCACACTTGCAGCCATACAACATTGGGTGGCTTCACCAGGGACTAGAAATTCATGTTAGCCAACAATGTCACTTGTTCTACGTCATCAAGCCCTTCAAGGATGAGGTATTGTGTGATTTTGATCCGTTGGATGTTTGTGATGTTATTTTGGGCCATGCATATATGTGGAAGCGCCATTTTGTTTATGAGTCTTGACCCCGTAGTGTCATTGCTACTCTGGGGGCTCATCTATGCATCATACCAGAGGTAGTTCCGATTGTTGTTTCAACACAACATTGCAAAACATTTGTCTCTCATATGATGAATTTTAGCTTCTTCACTATTCGGGAAGGAAGTGAACAAAAGGACATTGTGACCACTACGACCTTGGTTCCATCCCCCTCTATCCAGTCGAAGCAGGTTGGAAAAATTGAAGAAAAGCACAAAGATTCCTTGTGCACACAGTCATCTCAAGCAGTCAGACTAGTTAATAAGTTCCAACCCCTCCAACATCAGGTTTGCAACAACCTTCCACAAGCCACGCAACACAACTTCTTCAACAAGGCAAGCAGCTCACCAAGGTTCAGATTTAGCAAACATTTTCCCATCTCCCATGGGAACTCAATGCAATGGAGGTTATTTATTTCTAAGGGGGGAGTATTGATCTAGATGGATATCGGTGGCCACCCACCTATACCAACTAGCTCAAAATAGGTTTTTGGCAATTTACTATTTTTAGAAGTTTTTCGGGTCCTAAACTTCTGGGGCCATTTTGAGTGCCTAAATGATGTTTTTTCGTGATCGGGCAACTCAATGATTTAT
>JASDQU011025396.1:21534-32160 GCA_032191745.1 Picea mariana | reverse complement strand
TTATGCTCCTTTAGTGCTGGCTGCACCACTGCATGCCATGCCCCAAGACTACCAGACTAGACTTCCGCAGTTTGATGCAACTGGGCCTTTAAACGCACAACAACATGTAGATAAAATGAACGACTACTTGGATTTGCAGGAAGTTGATGAAGTCGATGTTCAAATGAGACTGTTCGCCCAGAGTCTGATAGGAGAGGTCAAAAAATGGTTCAAAGCTTTACCCGCCGCATCGATCCCTAACCTTGTTGCGTTCCAAAGAAGTTTTCTTGACAGATGGGGGGTAAAGAAAAATCCCCTCCAAATACTGTCAAAGTACGAAAACATAAAAAGAAATCAAGGTGAAACTGTCCAAGATTACTGTACCCGCTTCAACAATTTGTATAACGCGATCCCAACTGAAATCAAACCTCCACCGGGTTTGGCATTAATTAAATTTCCTGATGGATTCGATGCCGACATGTCTTATCAATTAAGAGAAAGAGATGCTGCCACCCTTGAAGACATGCAGAAAATCGCTATTAGTGTGGAAGCCAATCTATTGGCAAAACGAGTATGTCAAAGATCTGAAAGGAGAGTCACAATCAGAGAAGAACCTTCCACGTCTAACAACGACTCCAAAATGGATACTGTAGTCAAAACATTGGCATTATTGCTAGAAATATCGAACATTTCAGACAGGAATCCCCCGAGAGACGACGCTCCTGCTCCCCAGATTCGAAACCCTAATTTCAGAAGAAACCCTCCTCAAATCAGGCAAAGGGATCCCAGGGACCAAAGAGATCAGCGAGATCCTAGGGACCAAAGGGAACAAAGAGGTCCAGATCCACCAATTAGACCTCCCCTACAAGAAAACTATGATGATGATGGAGGGGAAGTAATAGAGGAATTGGAAGACACTCATATCAACCTCATGGGAATACACGACAATGAGGCCATTTTCCTTACTCAAGAAGAGAAGGAACTATTCCTGCTAAACCAAACAAAGGTGAGTGGGGAGACTGAAGGTGCGAGGAAACCAACCTGGGAGGATGACATACTGGAAGCACACCGGCAATACAAACTGCGGAGTAAGAAGACAGAAGGAAATTCCCCAAGAAAGACGACCGAAACGCAGAAGGTAGCCAAGGTCCAGAAGGTTCCTGAGAAAATCACTGCTGGGAAGTCTTCTGAGAAAGGTAAAACTGACGCTCCGGTGAAGAAAAACATCACCGTGCTGAAAAGACCAGCTCAGCCCGAAGTCTCACCCGGTAGCCCACCCAGTACTTCAGAGCAGAAGAACACGGGGGACCAGATAGAATCAGTGAGTCAGACTAAAACTCCGGCGCCTTTTAGCCTAGAGGCAGAATTGGCCAAAATCAAAGTTTCCGTCCCACTGACAGAGTTGGTAAGACGAGGCGGTTATCGTTCACAGGTACTAAAGGCATTAGCCATTGAACCTGGCATAGGCACCCAAGCCTTGACTATCGGGTCTGTGACTCACTCCGACACTGTGAACCTCGCTGACGATCGCCCCGAACTCCTTTTCGGACCTATAGTGGATGGTCGAGACGATACCGGTGATGTAGCTCCATTTTATATCAGTTTGAACATACATGATTTGATATTGCATAACGCCATGTTGGATTCAGGTGCCTCACACAATCTAATGCCTAAAGCAGTAATGGAAAAGCTGGGATTGGAGGTCACTAGACCTTACAAAGATCTACACTCGTTTGACTCTAGCAAAGTCAAATGTATTGGTCTGATTAAAGATCTATGCATCACCCTGGTTCATATCCCTTCAAAAAGCATGGTTATGGATGTGGTGGTTGCCGATATTCCACCAAAATATGGTATGTTACTGTCCCGGTCTTGGGGAGCTAAGCTCAAAGGAACCTTACAACTGGATATGTCTTACGCCACTGTCCCATTTTTTGGACAACAGAGGAGGTTATATACAGAAACATTGATGAAGTATATGGTCAGTAGTCAAGAGAAACCTCATAATTACCCCCTTTACTCTGCCCATTCAGATTTAGATTCATTCATCTTGTACAATGATGGTGATACTGAGGAAAAAGATACTCAGCTGATAGAAGTTATAGATAGTCAAGATGAAAGTCCAAGAAACAATGAGGCAGCAAAAATGGGAGATGAAACCACTGAAGAGTTCCCGGCTGACTTATGGAGCATGGATTTCAACGGAGCAGTGAGTAAAGAAGGAGCAGGATCCGGTGTCTGGTTGCATAATCATCGAAAAAGGTACTCAAAGAACCATTTCTATAAGTTAAATTTCCACTGCACTAACAATGTTGCTGAGTATGAGGCTTTAATGCTCGGTCTGAAGCTGTTGAAAAAGGTTGGTGCTAAGCAAATAATGGTAAGGGGTGATTCTGAATTAATTATTAAACAAGTTAAAGGTGAATATGCTGCTAAACATCCACGTCTTAGAGCCTACAGAAATTCCATTCTTGATGCGTTGAAATGTTTTGCAGAGGTGGATTTGCAGGTAATGCCGAGAGGACATAATATCCTGGCCGACGGATTAGCTACGTCAGCTGCGTCCTGCAAGATCTCTTTCTGCCAAACTCGTCCATACACAGTTGAGGTGAGATGCAGACCCACAGTGCCCGATAATATCAGGTACTGGAAAGTGTTTGGAAATGAAGATCAGATAGAATACTTTTTGCACTGCAAGAACGATTTTGAATGTACAAACATCGATTTAGAAAATGAGAATGAGAATGTAAATAACTCTGAATTTGAAATAGATAGTGTTAATACTGTAAATATAGTGGAGATAGATGATACGGTAGGTTCAGGAGAGGTAGAAGATGACGAGGCGGATACCAACGTTTTACAACTGAAAAGCAATATTTTACCCAGAGGTCTCGTCCCTTTAGAAGATCTGTTTGATAGTGATGACGTAGCTAAAAAACCAAAAATAGAAGCTCACGGGCAAGAGGTAGAAGAATGCAATATAGGAACCGATGAGAAGCCTTAGATGGTCAAACTGTCCAAATCTCTACCCCCAGAACAAAAGCTCAAGTACATTGAATTGTTCAAAGAATATTCTGATGTTTTTGCCTGGGGCTATGAGGATCTGAAATCCTATGACACAAGCATTATACAACACAGGATTCCCATAAAGGAAAATCAGAAACCGTTTAGGCAGAAACTTAGGAGGATAAATCCCAAGTTGCTTCCTTTGATAGAAAAGGAAATCAAGAAAATGTATGATGCCAAGATCATAGTCCCGCTGCGTTTCTCCAAGTGGGTTTCTAATTTAGTCCCTACACGCAAGAAAATCGACGAAATCAGACTTTGCATAGATTTCAGGAATCTAAACAAAGCATCCTTGAAGGATAACTACCCCTTGCCTAAAATGGATCACCTCCTACAAAGTGTGGTGGGGTCCAGTCGAATTTCCCTGCTAGATGGCTTCTCAGGCTACAACCAGGTCTTGGTTCACCCAGACGATCAGGAAAAAACTTCTTTCACCACCCCATGGGGCACTTTCATGTACGTGAAGATGCCTTTCGGGCTGATGAACGCAGGAGCAACATTCCAGAGGGCGATGGACATCGCCTTCGTTGAAGAGACAGGTAAGTTCATTGTCGTTTATTTAGATGACGTGACTATTTTTTCCCAATCTAATGATGAGCACTTGCGTCACCTTAGAAGAGTTTTCGAAAAATGTAGAAGGTTCGAGATTTCATTGAATCCCAAGAAATGTCTTTTTGGGTTAGAAGAGGGTAAATTGTTGGGACATATCATCTCTAAATAAGGCATCAGGATTGACCCCAGCAGGATAGAGGCCATACTAAAGATAGAACACCCCAGAAACCTTAAAGAACTACAGTCATTTATAGGGCAAATTAACTTTCTTCGAAGATTCATTCCTAATCTGGCTAAGCTCCTCCGAAACATTACGAACATGCTTAAAAAGGACGCTAAGGTAAAATGGGACTCTGAAGCTAGACAGTCCTTTGAAAAAGTCAAAAAATCACTCACAGAAGCCCCAGTTTTGATTAGTCCCGATTTCACTAAAGATTTCTATCTTTTTTCTTTCACCTCCGAACATACAATAGCAGCTGTATTACTGCAGGAGAATAGTGAAGGGTATGAACAACCCATAGCTTTCTTTAGAAAATCCCTGAGAGACGCTGCACTAAACTACAATATTATAGAGAAACAGGCTTTCGCCTTGGTGAAGGCTATTAAAGACTTCAGGGTCTACGTTCTCCATTCACATGTCATAGCATATGTTCTGAACGCGATAGTGAAAGATATCTTGACACAAGACAACCCTGACGGGAGGAGGGGAAAGTGGATTGCAGTTATTCTAGAATACGACATAGAAATTAAGCCCACAAAATTATTCAAAGGCCAAGGCCTTGCTAAACTGATGGTTGAATCTAACTTTCAAGCTCTTGACATTAATTTTCTAGACGTGGCAGATGAACAGGGCGAGATGGCGACTCCACACGTTAAAGAGGTTTTTCTAAATTCTCCATGGTATGCAAACCTTATTTTTGTTTTACAAAATTTACAAGCTCCCCCTGGTTTAACTAAAACTAAAGCTAGATTCTTAAAGTTGAAAGCTTTGAAATTCTGTATTCTATAAGGAAATTTGTATTGGAAAGACCCTGCGGGTATTCTTTTAAATTGCTTGATCAAAGATGAAGCTGACAAAGTGTTGCAGGAGTTCCATGCAGGTGAATGCGGTGGACATATGAAATGGAAGGCTACAGCTAACAAAATACTTAGAGCTGGTTTTTACTGGCCCACCCTGTTTGCAGATGTGCATCATAAAGTAACAGCATGTCACCAGTGTCAGTTGTTTGAGGGTAAAAGGAAGCTCCTTCCTCTACCTCTCAAACCAATTTCAGTTGAGGCTCCGTTCCAGCAATGGGGACTCGATTTCATAGGAGAGATACACCCTACATCTTCGGGCCAACATAAGTGGATTCTCACTGCCACTGATTATTTCACCAAATGGATCGAGGCGGTACCAAGCAGGCAAGCCACTGATGCTTTTATTATTAAATTTCTTGAAAATAATATTTTATCCCGTTTTGGTTGTCCTAGGAAGATCATTACTGACAATGCAGTTGCCTTTCGGTCGAAGAAGCTTATTGATTTCTGCAGTCGTTACCATATTGTCTTGGGACATTCCACAGCCTACTACCCTCAGGGGAATGGGTTGGCGGAATCCTCGAACAAGACCTTGATAAACATCATCAAGAAAACATTGCAGGAGAATAAAAAATCATGGCATGACAAACTAGTATTTGCTTTATGGGCAGATAGAATGACTACCAAAAGGTCCATTGGTATGTCCCCATACTAGCTGGTATATGGTACTGAGGCTGTTTTCCCAACTTCGTTAGGAGTCCCTGTCATGAAGTTACTTCAAGAGATGCAAGCCGAACCAAATGATTCTCAGAGACGAATCAATCAAATGATTCATTTTCATAAGACTAGAGAGGATGTTTTCAACAAAACACAGGTCATCCAAGAGAACATTAAGAGGATCTTTGACCAACGAACCAAAGAGGATGATTTCGAGCTGGGAGACCTGGTGCTGAGATGGGATGCCAGAAACGAGAACAAGGGAAAGCATGGGAAATTTGATCACCTGTGGACCGGGCCTTACATGATCCAAGCTTTCAAAGGAAACAATGTCTTTTTACTGAACAATGTCGATGGGTCAGATCTGCCAGGAGCACCTGTGAATGGCAGAATGCTGAATCATTATATTCTCCCCCAGTAAAAGTTTTGAAGAAGCCACTCTCCATTGTACATACCGTTTTTAATTTTCAGTAGTTACTTGCATTTTCCAAATGGAGAACGGCGGTCAGGTTGTTGAAGCCCGAAGAGAAGGCCCTAAGCTACTGATCATTGTTTTTCAATACCTCTCGTAGAATCAGACCAATGAAGATTACTAGACAGATTGGTTCAAATATGACAGAAAAACTGGATTCTTGGCACTTAACAGGGCAAGTACCATCCCCACGTGGAGCCACCTATTATCACCCCATAAATTATGGGTATCAGCTGATGACTTGGATTTTATCTGTATCTGGTGATTTGGTTAACAAATGATATTGCATTCTTCAAATAATTTGTGAAAAAGAAAGAAAAAAGAAAAGAAAAGAGGGCTAAAAGAGTTGAAACAACGGCCCCATGCAATAATAGCAACTTGGTCATACCTTTCAAGCATGACCAAGTTCTTTTAAATTTTCAATGTTGATAGGTTAGTGAATACATCTGATCAGACCATCTAATCCTGATCAGATAGCCCCTAGGTTAGAATTAGTGAATACATCCGATCAGACCATCAAATCTTGATCAGATAGCCCCTAGAAAAAATAAAAGCTTAACCCAACTGTTTAATCTGGGTTAATTTCCTCGTGACAGTAGGTTAGGATGTAGATTAATTGCCTTGCCCGCCTTGCCAAAATAAAGCCAGATCGATAAAGAGGTTACCCTATGACTCCAATGCCTAAATATAATTGAATTTATGTCCCGTTGGTGGTGTACAAGAGAAAAATCGAAGAAAAACCCTTGAGAACGTCCTTATCCTAAGTTTTCCTACATATGACATTTTCCGCCCCCTTCCTATGTCTCATTCACTTTTCAAAGGCTCAGATCACGGTGCTTAGACCAACGGCTCACATTTGATTCCGGACCCCCCTTAGTGTCTTGCTTTTAACCAAAGGGAGGGGGGGGTCCGAAATCTATGGTAATGTATGCGCAGATCTGGACGGTCCTGAAAGGGGCGCGCGAATCCACGGCTCATATTGGAATTCGGACCCCCCCGCCCGTTCTACCTTTAACGGAAAGGGGGGCGTCCGGAATTGGTTATAAATCGAGCGCAGATCTGGAAGGCTCTCAATCCGGCGCTAAAATCGGCGGTCCACATTGGATTCCAGACCCCCCCCTACATTCTGTTTTTAATGGAGGGAGGGGGTCCGGAATTGAGATTAAAGGGCGTGCAGATCTGGACGGCCATCATACAAGCGCGCAGATCGATGGTTCTTAACGAATTCCGGACCCCCCTTGGTGTTCTGTCTTTAATCAAAGGGGGGGGGTCCGGAACGAATATTATTTCCGATGGTCCCCTTATTACACATGGCACATTTCTATTGGCCCAGAGGTCAAATCCCCCGCCTGTTACCTGACATCCCCTCACCCATGGACGTCATCATCCACTATCCCCACTTGTCCCACTTGCCCCCGGGTCAAAGTCCCATCCCATTAATACTGTCAGTCCACGGTGTCAGCGCCATAACACCCTTCACTCATGAGCAGCCCCCTTTGGTGACTTTGCACCCCCAATCACCAGCCTCCACTTCAGTCGTCCGTATATTCTGGTCACCGTCACCTGCCATATCACCCCAAGTGGCCCGTTGTCCATTAATAACGGGATAATATGTCTGTTTTCATGATGACCGTTTTCTCGCGTCCGACCGACCCAGTTTTAAATAAAAACACCGTTGTGCCCATTTGCATTCTTTATTCATCCCTCGCGCCAGAACCATCCATCGCACCAGAGAACGCATTTACCCTTTTCCCCATTGCTTCCCCGTCGCTTTCTTCCACCCCCAGTAGACCCCACTAACGTTGTTTGTTGCAGGTACAGTTGTTGAGATGGCGTCTAAAACAAAGCAAACGGAAGAGGAAGAGAATCCATTCGTTCCTCCTCCGGTGGACCTGGATAAAGTTCCCCTGGTCGACAAGGACCGTTTGATAGCTGACACTATATGCAGTTTCGACTTCGCAGATTTGCAGTCATGGCTTCGGGAAGTCTTCCTAGACCAGAGTGACGAGATTGGGCTCTGGGAGTCCAATTTGCCCTTATATCTTTTCCCCCAAATCTATAATTTCCCCGAGTTTTCCCTCCGCTGCAAGGTCCACTACTTACCCGACCAAAAATCCATCATGTCTTCCTCCGGGGACGCGCTTTTCTTCATCACCCCTGAGGACATCGACCAGATGTTACAAATCACCAGAGCAGAATCTTTTTCCCCTTTTAACCTGGAAATCCTCACCGAGCTTTACCAGAAGATGACTTTCCCGCAGAGAGCTCAGATTTTCGAGCTGTTTTTTCCCACTTCCGCTCCTCTCCCGACCACCAGCCCCCCGTACCCTTCTTCCATGTTTTCCATCAAAGGGAATCAGATTATCTCGGCTGTGTGTGCTCTACTGGGATACTACTCAGATCAATGGGTGGATGAGCCCATCCTGGGCTTTCTGTCCATCTTTTCCAACGACGAACAGCCAACCACGCAGTTCGATTACAGCACATTCCTGGAAAATAACATCCATGAGCAGTTCGTCAATTTCGACACCGAAGGAATGTTCAGATACTCTTCCATTCTGGCTTACATGTTCATCTATTTCCAAGCCGACAAATTCAACTTCTCCATGCAGAAGATGGATGCCGATGGGAAACCTCAGCCCGTCACAGCGTGGACGTCTCTCCTGAGGTGAAATTCCGCCAAATATGACTTCACGGAGTTCATAGATCAGTTTTATCACCCAGTGGTAAGTATGTTGAGCGGCATGACTGAGCCACAGGTAAATGACGAAGTCCGGAGAGTTCTACAACTCTCGGAAAACGTGAAGACAGGAGACTGGTATCTGTACCAGAATCACTCCGAGATCCGAGTCTACGGGTGCGAGCTGGCACCATTCAAGCTTCCGAGATACATACCGGTAAGGATTTTCGCTTTGGAATACATTAGGCAAATTATGAATTCTGATGATATTCACTTTGTCTCACTCAAAAAGAAGAAACAATTGCGGATTAAAGGGCATATAGGCTCTTTCATCTGCAATAGCAGAGGCGCAGGTGATGAAGCAGACAGACTCTTGAGGGAAATGAAATTCATGTCAAGCTTTCCCTGGCATTATGATCCCCATGGCATCATTTCTGAGATGAGAGTCAAGAATAAGAATGCTCCATATGTGCATGAGCCCAGGCCTGAAATCAAAAAATTTGCTAATCAAGTAGAATGGGAGCCCGATACATTGGAGGACGTGGAACCGACTGTCAGGATGGAAGAGCAGGTACCCTCAACAAGTGCACCACCCGCGGCCACACCTCAGAATGTCAAGAAAAAGAGGCCCCGGCAGGAATCATCTTCTCCGGTCACAGAGGTGTCTCCGGAGGAATTTGAATCGCACTCCAAAAATCCGAGGAGAGCTCCAACAACAGGCGCGACAGTGGAGCAAGAGATCCCACTCACCACAGTGACCACCACTGGAGCTAAGCAGCTCAGTTTTCCTTTCGGCTCCAGTCAACATAAGGAGGGTATAAAAGAAATAAAAAGCTCAGATTCTCCATTGCATACTCCTCCAAGTAGCACTGGGCCCAAATTGGGCATTTTTGAAAAATACGACACGATCAGAAAGAGGAACCAGTCGCTCACCAATAGCACTTATGCACAGTTCCAGAAGCAGTCATCCACGGCCCAGCATAGACTTCTCTCAGCATTTAATACAGAGAAGGGTAGGATGCACCTGGCGTTCCTCCACGCACAAGTGCCTGATCCTAAGGTGATATCCGACTACAAGAGGTCAATATTCGAGTTTCAAGCAAAAGATGTGCATCCGGCAGATCAAATGGATATGCATAAGCAAACTGGGGAAATGATTTCCCACACTTTAGCCCGCGTTGCAACTTCTGCGGCAAGGTATTGAACAGCATTGAGCAACGCCCAGACCCAACTGAAGCTAGAGAAGATGTCTTCCTTCGTGAAAGACAACAAGATAAAGACACTGGAGGAGCTGGTCCTCAAGATCGGCTACGACCCGGCGAATGTCAAGGCTGCTGAAGAAATGATTAAAAAGAAGAATGTTGACATTGCCGCATTGAGAAAGCAGCTAAAGCTCCCTCCAACAGAAGACCCACAGACGAAAGAAATAGCTGAAAGGGAAGGCGAAAAGGATGAAATGTTGAAATTACTCCTGGAGCAAAGTGCACAATTAAAGGATATGGAGGCAGAGATGGAGAGACTGCTCAAGGAGAGAGAGCAGGCAAAGTCAATGGAAGGCGTTCCACTGATCGTTGTTCCAATTGCGACCACAATGGTGACAGTCGTCCCATCTGCAACAACAGTTCCTCTTCCCGAAGGAGCTACTGACCTGGCTAAGTCTATGGAAAGAATGAATTTGTAGGAGTCTGAAATCAGTAGACTCGAGAAAGAAGTGGAAAAGCTCCAAGAGCTAAAGACTTCTTTCCAGACAAGTCTAGCCAAAGAGAAGTAGGTAAGTGAGCAAATCAGGAAGGAGCTACAACAGCTCGAAAAACAGACTGTGGCAGGTAAGACTCTGGCTGAAGCCAAAGAGGTGATATGGACTGACATTTCCAAGTCCATAAACGAAATATGGCCCATGTTTCAAATAATGTTTGATCAAAACGAGTTGCTCGAAGGGAGCAAACAAGCTGTGGAGAAAATCAAGACAGAGCTGGGAGACATGCCAGCCCAAGCTAATGAAATCATAAGGTTCCTAAATTCAAAGACCAGGGAGGAACTAGAAGAATTGAAGATCGAGGACAGGACAGAAACAATATTGGAGGTGAAAAGAGTTCTGACCAAAAGAAGCCTTATGCTCCAGCTTGAAGAGAAAATCCAA
>JASDQU011025395.1:18323-32289 GCA_032191745.1 Picea mariana | reverse complement strand
TCCTCCTCCTGAGACAAACTTACAGATTGAGAAACCAAAGCCACCGCCTCATATTCTAAAAGGAGTACTTAAGAACTCTACCCACAATCCTAATTCTAGAGCTGCCTAGAACTACTCTATTGTTGAGGACCTAGGCCAAACCCCTTGTGCAATGTCAGCTTTGGAGGTACTCCATACATTTCCCTCACAGAGGAATGCCTTACTATCTGCCTTAGGAGCTCTTGAACCTAGTGGTTCAAAAGTTATCAAGTTTGATGTCATGGATGTGAAGCCTCGCTTACCTTACCATGTGGCTTTCCAAATCCACATGGAGTATTCCAAGTATACCATTAAACATGCGATTGTTGATGAAGGTGCTACCACCTACGTGATGTCCCTAGTCTATTGGAAATATCTTGGTTCTCTGACCCTTTCCAAGTCATCAAACATGTTGACTGCATTTCACGGTCATTCCTTCCACCCTCATGGTATTCTCCGCGCCTTTCCGGTCCAGTTAGGTGGGAAGACGGTAGAGTTGGAGGTAGAGGTAGTTGATGTGCCTCTTGATTATAACCTGTTACTAGGTCAAAATTGGACCTATGCTATGGTTGCTGTCATATTGTCCGTCTTCCGTACGCTTTGTTTTCCTCATCAAGGGAAGATCGTGACGATCAACCAGTTATCCTTTGCGTACTCTAGTCCTAACGCATCTGTTGGACCATCGATCCCTGTGATTGACAATTCTCAGCCGACAACTGAGAATATTGGTGTCAGAATGTATTCTTACCTCATGTGTACTTTCGACTTCTTGGCACTGATTTACCACGTTTACGCCATGACTAGTAGGCCCGCTTCAGCAGGGAGGTCCATTCCTTTGCACACTTCCTATCTTAGTGATCCATGGACCCTACCTTCTCTAACTTCGTCATGTGAAGGTCATTCGCATGCTGGCATGGCTATGCCACTATTGACAATAGAGATTGCGTATCAAGTTGTCCTTGACTCTTCCGTCGATCCCAATCCTGTTACCTCTCCGATGGAAAAGGAGGATCATGTTCTTAGGCCTGTATGGGCCACCTCGTTGTCTTGTTCACATGATTGATTAGATGAGACTTTGTCTTCGGATGAATCCATCCTTGAATCCATGAATGGTTCCGAGAGACCTTGGGATCATATGCATAATCAATATTATTTTCTCCCAAGTCTTGAAATAATCGAGCAAGATGACTTTCGATCTGTCTTGAGTGAGATAGTCGGTCATGCCATAATTCCACTTGATATGCACAACATTTATGCCAAAGGAAACATGGCGAGTATTTCTCCTACTGTCATGATCGATATCTCTCGTACCCTTAGCAAAATTGAAAACATAAATATAGGTGCAGATTATTCGCCAGAAGAAATTCTAATCTACACCAAAATCTTCAAATAATTTCAAGATGTATTTGCTTGTTCATATGAAGAGATGCCAGGGATCAACCCTCATATTGTCGAACATGAGATTAAAACTTATCCAGATGCTAAACCTGTTTGACAACGTCTTAGAGTTGTAAATCCTAGGAAGGCCCCTGCTATTAAGGCAGAGGTGGAGAAGCTACTTAATGCTGGATTCATCTACCCAGTTCCTTTGACTGAATGGCTATCCAACCCTGTTCCTATGAATAAAAAGCAAGGAACCATCCGTATGTGTATGGAATTTTGTGACCTGAATAAGGCTTGTCCTAAAGATAACTTCCCCACGCCTTTCATTGATCAGATTCTCGATGAGTGTGCGGGAAGCGAGATATTTTATTTTATGGACGGATTTTCAGGATATAACCAAATCCAGATCAAACCTAAGGACCAAAACAAGGTGGCATTTATATGTCCTTGGGATACTTTTACATACCGAAAAATTCCTTTCATCCTTAAAAATGCCGGAGCAACCTTCCAACGTGCCATGACTTTCTCTTTTCATGATCTCAAGCACATAGTCAAAGCCTACCTTGATGATCTTGCTGCTCACTCTCATAAGAGAGTGGCTCATGTTACACACCTTCGGCTTGTTTTTGAAAGATTTTGTTACTATAGAATCTGATTAAACCCTCACAAATGCGTCTTTTGTGTTAAGTCTGGTTGTCTTTTAGGATTTTTATTTTTCGAGACCAGGATCATGGTAGATCCTCTTAAGGTTGAGGCAATACTTCAGTTGCCTCCCCTGTGCACGATTAGACAACTTCAAGGTTTATAGGGGAAAACTAACTTTCTACGTCGGTTCATAGTGAATTATGCCAATATCACTAAGGGTTTCATGCGCCTCTTGAAGAAAGACACCCCTTTTATCTGGGATGAGCGAGCCCATGATTATTTCGATGCTTTGAAGAAAGCCTTAGTATCATCCCCTCTACTGAAGTCTCCTAATTACAGTAGCGATTATTTGATTTATATCGTCGCATCTGAAGAGATGATTGGTATGGTTCTAGTTCTAGGATGATGAGCTCTACGAGCACATCATCTACTATCTTAGTGTAAATTTAGTCGGTCATGAGCTTAATTATTGAAAAGATAGATTTGGATATTGTTCACGTAGTCCAACGCTTACATCACTATATATTACTTTTCAAGACTACAGTGGTTGCCGATGTCAATCCATTTCAATACGTCCTTACTAGACATATCATAGGGGGGAAATATAATAAATGGATTGTCATCTTACAAGAGTTTGATATCGACTTCGCTTCGGCCAATTCCAAAAAATCACTAGTCTTCATAGAGATAATATCTGATTTTCCATGATTAGATGAGGATGTTATCCATGTTGATTCATTTGTAGATGAACACATTTTCCTTGTCTCATAATCCGACCCCTGGTATGGAGACATCGTTTTATATCTTCAAACCTTGAAGTTCGCTCAACATCTCTCGCGGGATGATCGATGACGTATTAGATACCAAGCCAAAAAGTATACCATCATCGGTGATACTTTGTATCACTGAGGAATAGATGATATCTTGCATCATTTCTTAACTCATGAGGAAGCCGAGTCAATCCTAAACGATCGCCACAAAGGGGCTTGTGGTGGTCACCTATCTGGGCTTGTGATAGCCCAAAAAATCCTGTGAGCCGGTTATTTCTGAGCTACTATATATAAAGATTGTATTGAAGTGGTTAAGAAGTGTCACCCCTGCCAGGTGTTCACTCGAAAAATGCCCTCGTATCCAACCCCTCTTCACGCAGTCATTACTATCGGTCCCTTCACCAAGTGGGGGGTAGAATTCATCAATTGTAACCCAACTTCAACTGGGGGGCATCAACACATTATCGTGGTCATCGACTACTTTACTAAGTGGGTTGAAGCCATGCCTACAGTAAAATCCAATGGGAATACTGCAACCTTCTTCGTGTTTAATCAAATTATCGCCCGGTTTGGTATCTCGAGTGAGATTGTCACTGATCATGACAATCACTTTCAGAATGAAATAATGGTAGAAATAGCATCTAAGATAGGGTTTAGACATGGTCATTCATCTCCTTATTATCCCCAGGAAAATGGGCAAGTAGAGGCTGTCAACAAGTCTCTCAAGAACATTTTACAAAAAACTGTCAGTCAGAGTAATTCCAATTGGCACATCATGCTATATCCCACACTTTGACCATACCGAACCTCGGTTAAGACTGCCACCGATTTTTCCCCTTTCCAGTTAGTGCACGGTGTGGAGTCGATCCTTCCTGTTGAATGTGAAATCCCTTCTCTTCAGTTGGCAGTCGAGCTCCTACCTGACACTTCAGATTTAGAGCAACGCCTTATACACCTAGAGAGACTTGACGAGCAACATCGAGATGGATTTACGACTATTGAGGCAAATAAGAAATGTGTTAAGGTTCAGTACAAAAAGTCTATCTATCCCTGGTTGTATGCTGAGGGTGACTTGGTCCTCTTGTATGATCAATCCAAAGAACCTCTAGTTGTAGGCAAGTTTAAAACCATGTGGCACGATCCTTACATCGTGCAACGTGTTATATAAAAAGGAGCCTACAAGTTAGAAAATTATGAAGGGAATAAGTTATCCAAGCCCAAAAATGGGCTCTACTTTAAAAGGTACTACACTTGAGCCCTAGGCTTGGGTGGAAATCTTTATATACTAATGTAAATTTAGTGTATATACATATTTTTTCCCCTTTTTGTTTGTCTTTGTCTTGCTTATCGAGTTTTCCCTTTGTTGGCAGTTGTCAATGGAGTCTTCGGTCTACCTAGGATTCACAGACGGAGCCAGTCGTCATACACGGAACTTGGCTTCCACCACTTGGGTGGTTTACTCACCTAAGGGTCTGTTGGTGTCTTCAGGTGGCGTATGCCTAGGGCCATCCATGATTAATGTGGCCGAATATAGCGTCGTCATCGAACTTTTGCGTGATGCTATCTCGCATGGTATTCTCTCTTTAGAAGTTCGCTTGGATTCCCAGTTAGTAGTATGTTAGTTGAATGGTCGTTACCGCGTGTGTGATCCTACTTTACTCCATCGATTCCTACGAGTACGTCTTTTAGAACGACAATTTGATTTTATTACATATTATCACATTCCTAGGAGTTCTAATCATGCATCTTATGCCTATGCTAATTACGTTTTAGATTGGCATTTGTCACATTAATAAAGAAAAGAAAATTGTCACATCAATGTACACATTGTAAGATATAAGTAATGTTGAAGATATCTTTTTATATATATCAAAATATGGTGTTTATATTACAAAATTGGGGCTAAAAACCTCAATACACATATGCAACCGGTATACATATCCCACGACACCTACGCCTGTGGCACCGGGTGTGTGTCATGGTAACAAACCATGACATTTTTGAGATGTCGGAAGAGTCGTATCCATGCTCTAGGTACACCAACCACCTGTTGCTGCATGGCTTCAGGTAGATCCTCTACCTGAACCATTGGAATCCTCTGTGTCAAATGAGATAGGTTGCCCTGCACGTTTTGTAGAACTCTCTCTGCTTCTCCTCCCACCACCTCATCTCCCTGGTTCCTCCATCTATATCGATGGAATCCCTCTAGCCATCGCAGAACCACATATGTGATTGCACAAATGTCTAGTTAGTATGTAAGAACCATCCAAAAACTATTTTTGTTCCTTAATACAAAAATACAAAAAAATGAAATATTTAAAAAAAAAATTACCTATGTCACCGTAGGCGGCCCCTGATGAAAGTGGCATATCTGAATCTCCTCTGAAATCGATCCCCGTATAGGGATAGTCATCCAAAGCAATGAATTGTCGCCACCACCAAAATAAAAAATCATCCTTGTAGGGTGTTGACACCCTACCTCCCCCCCGTCATCTCATGACCTCGATCCACCGTGCCATAGCTGGATCATGTGGTCCTCTAGGAAGGATCTCCACTCCAGGTCCCAGACCTGGAACCTGCATGAAAAAGAATCTACAAAGAATAGAGGCAAACCCAAAGTTTCTCTTACTCCCCTGTTTGCACTTTGTCAATTGACCTTTCATATTGTTCAACAGTGAGGTACACCAGTCGTAGACAGTGGGTCTTGCCCAATCTATTGCATAAAACATGAGTGGCCTCGATGCCTGGTGCAAAAAATTCTAACCAATAATCCTGGTCAATATAAGCATGATGATCTTTAGGCTGAGGTTATTTATTTCCCAGATAGGGAGTTGACTTGCCACCTTGGGAGTCCCCGCTACACAGTGGGCATCGATATACTCCTCGATATTCATCCCACTCCCTTCTCTGTGTGACTTGAGGTTTACAACCTCTCTTCAGCGTGATATACCGTTCAAGAAGTAGATTTCCTCTACTTCAATCCTCAATGGTTGTCCATCGAGGATAAATATTTCGCTATCAGGATCCCAGTAACCCACCAACATCTCCAACAACCTCACTTGGGCCCTCATTCCTTTGAGAGCCCAAAAATTATACAAGCCACATATTTTTAGAGCTGCTTGAGCCACTAGATCTTGATCCATAGCTACATCTACCTCCTCATTCTCTCACTCTTTCCATTCAAGGACCATTCTAAAAAAGACAAACCAAATTTTGAGTTAGAACCCTTCTTTTCGGCCATTTTCATATCTGTATGCAACTTCCTTTGCATATAGTAGCGTGTAGGGATTAATATATGCCCCTTGTGGTTCACACAGTAGTGTATACCTCATCGTATACACGACCGAAACAAAGGCAGCCTGCATACACCGAAATTCCTAATTTACACCCTCAAAAACTTAAAAATTGAAACCTAATTCAAAAATGTAATCCACTGAATTTGAAGAGGATGAGATGTAGAGTTACCTGATCCAGACGGTTCATGATTTAGTTTCCCAACACTCCCATAATCGACGTTTGAATCTTGGAGGTAGTTTTGGTCCAAATTGCACTATTTGGGTAAAAATCAAAATGATACAGTAATTTTTTTATTTTATTACTATTTATAAGCTATTTTTACCCACTTTATATAGTTTCATGCTATTTTTTCACCCAATGGACTAATTCAAGAGTGGTTTTGAGCTGGCTTTTGTAGTTTTGACTTAGTTTTCTTGTGTATTTCGACATCATGATTGGTCGTTCGTCACCTCGGGCAGGTATTTTCATAACCTAACATATAGGATAGGTATCCACTCCATCGTGAATTTTTGCACTATCCTTCGACTACCATTTTTTACGCCTTAGGTACAAACCCATTTGTTGTGACACATAACCTTCCTTTTTTTATAAGTAGTGTCACTAATAAATGGTAGAGACTTACCAAACATGGGTTCCTTAGTTAGATCCCCTTTGTCATTTGGTTCCCATGCCGAGTTTTTCCATAGGACCGGGAGTCCATTATAACTTGATACATGAATTTATGATGAGCCTCATTTCTCACCCATACACATGTGGCCTTATTCCCCCATGGAATCCCAAAACTGAGTCTTAGTTAAGCTATTTTCTGACTCTATAAAAATCGAAAATATTTCCGAGTGATTTGTCCCTTTCACTCATTAAATTGGATTTGAAAGGTCATGAGTCGTAGTTAATCTCTTTTCCAACTTGTTACCAAAAATAGAAAATATCGTCAAGTGAACTTGTCTTTTCCACACTCAAAAATTGGATTTGAACAGACATCTATTTGGCACAAGTTTACCCCTTTTTCACACAAAGTAGACTAGAAGACATAAAAAAGGAAATTTTTTGGCGTTAAGTTGTGATTGCATCTCATACCCTCGCTTGCAGTATTGAGCCTTCAGTCGGTTCTCGCTTTGCGTTATAAACCGTTGCCTAAGAAATTTTTGCATCCTCAACCAAGCAGAGCCTTGTTTATATCCTTTGCAATTTGACACCCTATACCCTAGAGGAAACATCACCCTGAGTGTCCATCTACCACATGCATTTCCTTGCATTGAGCATAGGTACATTCCACTACTGGAACTAGTTTTGCTTACTTGCGACACTCATTTCCTCCTCTGTATCATAGCATTCATTTGTTATGAAAAAACAAAAAAATACGTGCAGGAAGTGAGTACTATATTATATTTGGAAGCAGTCATGTCACCTTTGAACAGAGCACAAAGTTATTGAGTCCTTGCGTCATCATAATTTTTGGCTTAGCATGGTCTTAGGAAGCTGATCTCTTTACATATTTTTCCCTACCGACTGGTTACTCTTTCAATCCCCATAGAGAACATTATCGATGCCTCATGCATCTGATAGTTATATCATTGGATCTATGCTACCGAAGTATACCATATGTCTCATTCTCTTGTTTAAAGGAAGTCTATCAACCCGTGTCAGCTACTCCTCAGAAATATTGACTTTGCATGTCGTCCATACCCTCAGTTTGTCTCAGAATCACATGATACTATGGTATTATCATGCACCATGGCCATACTTTCATCATTGGTAGGTCACCTTGAACCCAACAATCGACATTTCATCATTGGTCGTTGACTGGGTGGTTTCCATTGTGTTCGACGACAAGACATCTATTTACACTTTGGGATTCGTGCAGTGTATTGGATGCCATTAGACTTATTGGTTGTTTCCTTGCCTTTGTCAACAGTTTTCATCATTGGCTTCTATTCATAGGGTCTTTTTCGTATACCGCTTGCATTTGGTACACGCAAAAGATGCACAGGGTCATTGGTTTGTGAACATGGTCTTCGTCCGATCTCCACCAAATTATGAAGCTCCTGCTTTGTTCCTCGTGCTGACTGATGAGAGATGCCTTAATGCTCTCCTTTCAGCAGGTCTCTTTCCATTTACTTCAACTCATTTATTCTGGATATGGGACCTAGAGTTTTATGAGTACCTTGAGTCTTGCAGTCATTAGTGGCAGGCGCTCTCACCATTGACATATGGGAATACATCAATGTCTCATGATCAATGGATTCCTCAAGTGTTCGACACCGACTCCTTTATTCACACTTGTAGGAATGTAATCAGTGCCTTGATACCTACTTTCATTAATGGTAGGCTATCTCGCATTTGTTAACGGTATACATCAATGACCGATAATCAAATGATGTCTCATTGTGTTCGACCTCAACTCCTTTATTCACATGATGTAGACTTGCACCCTTGGCGTATAGTGTAGAAGACTTGAATACATCACTATGTGGCCGCAACTTTCCTGAGTTGTTGCTTCCTTTTCATTGGACCAGTACCTATATGACTTCAGTGATCATGGGGGATCAGATTGTACTCCATGGTATACAAATATCTTCAGATTGGTTTTGAGACTGGTTTCATTGGGCCTTGTTCGCGACTATGACAAATTTTGGCATGTAACCACATTTGTATTTGTCTATTCATGGCCACGAACACTTATTTTGTATATTTTTCACATTGATTTGCAATGTATTCTTGGAAGCCATGTATGCAAAGTCAGTATAGAATGTAATTATCAATTGAGTTCGTCAAGCTTGTTCTCTACCACTCCACTCCTGGGTTATTTATAATGTATTTCGACCATCGCAGATACTCCTCTGACCTCACACATTAGGGGGCATCTATTATAGCAAGATTTGCCTCACCATTGCTATCTTGCACATAGGGCCTTTTTCCATTTCCCTATGTAGACTTGTCATCCCTTCTTGATGAATCCAGAGCTAAAAATACATATTTTTTCACATATACGCACCCTATATACTATACAACATGCGTATATACAGGCTGCTCCACTACAGCCCATGTACATCGGGAATTGTGCCAAAAAATACAAAAATGAAGTCGGGTTTCCATGTCACGACAGAAGATCTTCGATCCTTGGCCTTCCATATAATGGAAACATTCTAACTCGGCCCTTCAGTTGCATTTTGAAAGCTAAAAAAGTGCAATTACGAGCTATGGAAAGGAGGAGAAAGCATTCAACTTTAAGAGAAAAGTTAATCTGGAGAAATTACTTCATATTGAGTCTGCATCCCTTTGTCCCTCAAGTCTGAACACAGTGTTAAGCCTCCAAGTTCTTTCCCTATTGCTAAGAGAAACGCATTGTCTCTGTCCTATGAGTTTTCCTTTGGTGCAGGATTGAAGTGGTGGAGGCCTAGTTGGAAGGAACTTGGTTTCTTGGTTTCGAACCGTGCCGACACAGAAGTCTGTAATGTTGTCACTTCTGATGATCATTTATTAATAGAAATACTCCTTTCCCATCCTATTGGTATCATGAAAATATATGATTATTATCCATGGGCATGTTTGTAATGTTTATTAATGGATTATGCTATCTAATGTGCTAACCCCTTTATATTATCACTATATACTTTCTCTACTTGTTTGTTGAGAACTTGTTGCGGGTATAAAGCTTTGGGTCGAAGTGCTCAATGGTGGAACATCATCGAACATTGGATCGAGGTAGACCTCTTTATTATCTTTCACATTAGTTTATATAACATACATTGGAATTGAGTTGATTTCTGCAGTCATACCTGTCTATTATGGTTTACCCTGGCCATAGAGATTTTTTCCCTTGTAAAAAATGTAAACATAGTCTCACCCAAGGAGAAGGTTAAATTCCAAGGGGTCATGAACTACCATCACATCGACGTAGACCATTTTTCCTCCCAAACTAATCAGAAACTGAGGAAGGATCCCTAAAGGTTGAATAAATCTTATGTCAAAGGTCAACAAATTTTGAGTCACGGGCACAAGCTGCGGGGAACCAAAAGCTTGCCAAGAATTCATGGATAAGATGGTAACATAGGCACCTTTGTCTATTATAGTGTTAGGAACATTCCTATCACAAACCTACATGGTGATTTGGAAAGGCACCTAATAAGGAAGACGTGATTATGTCAAATGATTCCAATTAATAGAAATCATATAATTTCTTGAACGGGGTACCATCAGGATAGGTGGAATGCCCCCTTGTCCAGGTGAATCAATATTAACAAGGTAGACCTGTGCAACATCCTCACTCTTTGAATGAGTAGTGGGATTGACTGATGGCATAACCAGATAGATCACTTTGGTTGCACTCTTCAGGGGAGGAGTGGAATCGACCGATGGTGGAGCCAGATCAACCACTTTGGCACTCTTCAGAGGAGGAGTGGGGTCGACCGGTGGAACTAGAACGACCACTTTGGAAATCTTCAAGGGAGGAGTGGTATCAATTGGTGATGAAACTGGATCGACCACTTTGGCACTCTTCAGATGAAGAGTTGGACTGACTGATGAAAGAACTGGATCAGTCACTTGGGTTTCACTTTTTAGATGAAGAGTGGGGCTAATCAATGACGAAACCGGATCAACTACTTGGGTTTGTGGTTCAACCGAGGATGAAACCAGATTGACCACCTGATCAACCAGATTGATCGAGGATGGAACCATATTGACCAGTCCATCAACTAATGATGGTTTGGGAGAAATATTACGGTAACCAATTGGAATTTGAGTCTTTTACAAAATATAAGAAGCCTCATCCATACGAGGGAAAATTTGAGAGTAATGATCACCTTCACATAACAAGCAAGGGAATTTGACAATTTTATTCTTCTTACTAACCTTAATTTCACTAGCTAACGGGGTGTCACCAACATGTCCTATAGGGGATGATGACATGGAAGACCACATTTTTAAGACCTTGGGGAGACCAGGGAAATCTGTTGGCACAGGGGAAGACCCAAGGTTCAACTGCAAGAGCACACCAACAAGCCCTAACTACTGGCCCTTTGGGCAACACCTGCGAGGTAGATGCAGTCTCACCCGAAGTAGCTATGGGGGGGTTGCAGGAAAGATATTTCTACAACCAAAGGGAACACCAAGTGGATATAATACAAGAGAAACACAACATTTATATATCACTTACCAGTTCAGATCTACTCTGCACAACTGTCTATCAGATATAATACAGTAATGCAATAAAAGTATACCAAATGACAAAGAACAGAGCATCAATCACACACACACAAAAGATATACGTGGTTCACCCTCTCTCTAGGGCTACATCCACAGAGCTATGATTTATAATATATTAATATGTAGCATACAGTTCTTGTCTGCGCTATTAACTAGTAGATCTTCTTTCTTCTCCTTTCTTTCTCTCCAATTCTTGCACACCCAGTTGTAGGACTAATCTTCACACCTAGCTGAATATATTACAATACCAAAAGGCTCTACACTCAACAATTCTCTCTCACACAATCACACTCACTCGGTCACACAATAGTAATGAATCCTCAATCAACTTAGTACCAACAATAATAACAACAACCCATCCCAGGTCCTTTAGACCTCTATTTATACATTACAATAGCTCATCGAAAGACTTAGTTCGAGACTTAAGTGTCAAAACCCTAGGTAAACTTGACTCGCGTTTTCAGGGCTTCAACAGCCTGTCTTTCCTTCCTTCTCATGCGGTGCTCCAAAGCATCCAACATTATCTTTTTTCTCTTGCTGATTTGTCCACGATCCATCTTCCTTGCTGATATGTCATCCTCGATCTCCATGTCCAATTCCTTTCTTTCTCTTACTTCGCTCCATATTTTTTTCTCTTTTTCTCACTTCAACCCAGTAACAATCACTGTGTCTTCTGTGCAGTTCGCATTTTTCCTTTTATACATTAATCTTCTCTTGCTTCCATAATCAAGGGCCAAGAGGCCCCCAACACTCACCTGTGACTCATCCCGAGGCACTTCAAATCTTATCCCTATTTTACTTCAACTTCAGACTGCACAGGGTAGCCTGTGCTTCCAGCTCAATTCCTCCCTTCCTTCCTTGTGCAGACTTGTCTTTTCTATGTATGGTACCCAGTTTCAACTGCACCTGGTACCTAGACCCTTTTTCTCATGATTTTATTGAGAGCTGCGAGGCAGTTGGTTTTCATAATACAACTTCAGCCGACTCCCGTTCACCAAACTTTCCTTCCATTCTCCATTCAAATTCTTCAACTGTGCAACTCCTCCTTATGTAACATAGGCAACCTCATATGGCCCAAGCCAATTCGTTCTGAACTTCCCAATATTCTTCATGAACTTGCTGTCATATACCAGTACCAGATCACCTTGCCTAAATACCTTCTTCTTGATGTGTCTGTCGTGGTAGGCCTTCTCTCTTTCCTTCTGAATCTATTGTTGAAATCCTACAATGAATTAGTCTTCTTCCAGTTCGACCAACTACGCAAGCCTCTCTCGAACAATGCCAGTGTCATCCATATCTGTAAAGGGAACAATTCGTAAGCTGGGTGCCAAATATTCCATTGGGATAATGGCTTCGAGACCATACACCAACTTGAATGGGGTCTGCATGGTCAGTTTCTTGCAAGTTGTTCTATAGGCCCATAATACTGATGGTACTCTTAAATCCTCGTCATCCCTATTCACATTGCAAATATTCATTAGAGTTGTATCAAAGATCTTGTTGAATGCTTCGACTGTCCCATTCACTTGTGGATGGTAAAGTGTGCTCTTTTTATGATGAACTATAAATTCCTCGGTCAAGGCTTCAATTGTTTTATTAATTAAATGTGTTCCTTGATCTCTCATAAGGATCTTCGGGCATCCAAACCTGGTTATGATGTCATCAAATATGAAGCACACAACTGTAGTGGCACTACAGTCCTTAATTACTCTTGCTTCGTCCCATCAGGTCAAGTACTATGTCGCAGTGATTGTGTACCTTTTTCCTGTGCGCTTCCCTGGTGGGTTAATAGGTCCCACGAAGTTAATGGCCCATTTCTCAAATGCTTGTAGGGTCAGTTGTGGTGTTAATGACATTTCATCTCTTCTGGACAATTTCCCAACTCTTTGGCATACATCGCAGACCCTATAATAGTCCTTAGCATCTTTGTGTAAGGTAGGCCACCAAAGGCCAACTCAAAGAACCTCCTGTGTAGTTTCCTTCCCTATGTAGTGTGCTCCTGCAATGCCTTCATGAGATTCAGTCAGGATCAATGGTCTCTCTGCTTTCATAACAAACCTCCTTAGTATCTCATCAGGTCCCATCTTGTATATTTGTCCATCTATAAGTGAAAAGTCTACAGTGCGCACTACTAGCTATTTCTTCTAGGTGATTATATATTCACTAGGTGCCATTCCTGTTGACAGGAACTGGACTATTTCTGAAAAGTGGTCATCAATCTTTCTAATTGCTAGCAATTGTGCATTTGGTAGTGTATCCTCCAAACTAGTAGTCTCTTCTCCATGTTCCAACCTCGACAAGTGGTCAGGACCTTTGTTCATTCTTCGTGGCTTAACCATGATCTCAAAATCATATTCCTGAAATAGCAGAATCCATCTACATATTCTCCCCCCCAACATTGGCTTGTTGACTAGGTATTTCAGCATAGAGTGATCAGTGAACATTTTAAAGAGTCCTCCCAGCAAGTAGTGGCAGAACTTTTGCAGCGCATACACCATGGCTAACCCTTCTCTCTCAGTGGTGGTGTAATTAATCTCTGCTGTGGATAGTTTCCTGCTAGAAAAGGTTAATAGGTGGTCGATGTCTCCTGTTCCTGGTTGTGATAACACAACTCCTAATGCAATAGAAGATGAATCGACATGCAC
>JASDQU011025393.1:21010-36170 GCA_032191745.1 Picea mariana | reverse complement strand
ATTACTTGTTGAGTTGTTCGATTTAGTTGCATTTAAAAAAAAACTACATTCATGGTATTCATTATACATTGATGTTCAATTTTCTCTACTCGAGGTGTAATGTACCTCAAAAACTGTCTAAAAATAAATAAATTTGTTTGTACATTTATCCTTAATAGCTTCGATATTCAAGAAATGTAGGATTTCTATTATATTGCTTGACTCTAAAAGTTTACTAGAGTCCTTACTGTCATCAACTGTCATTACCACCCAACTTAAAGTGTTTCAAATCGACGATATAGGAAGTGCTTACTTCACATTTCAATGTGTATTTAAAATCCTGTAATTATAATTAATTTCCTATATGTTTGTACCTATAACCATTACCATAGTCTTAAAATACAAATGACTTTGGGAACTATGGCCTAAGCCTTATGCATTAGACCATACACATATTTACGCAATACGATCAAATAGACTTAGGTAAAGAGTAGAGCATTAGATTTTACTCCTCTGCAAAATGTTTTAATATAAGCAAGCCCCTTTATTTTAAAAGTATCTGGATAAGGGATAGTGGTTAGGTAAGGCCTTCCGGGTAAACTCAGAGTACGAATATGCTATAACCCTTTTCCCATGTTAGTAATCCCATTCGGCTCGACCTGTCCAAACTATAGCATCAACTGTACATTGTATTAATTGCATTCATTGTGATTTAGGGTTAAAGGTTTCCATGAGTCGCGCAGGTGCTTCCTTAATCCATAGCCCATTGAATACAAAAGGAGGCGTAGGTATGATGAGCATTTAATCCTGGTTAGGGCATTAAAGGGGGTAGGGTACATGCTAAATTCGAGGCCATCACCTGACCTGTTATCCAATATGGACGTGCCAAGTCTATCTCCTCACCTGGTCATTTGTACCCTCAAACCTTATTCTTCGAGGAAAGGGTTCGCTAGGTTAATGGATTTTTGTTGTGGGGAGGTTCCCTGGAAGTCTAGCTCTACGACTCCAATTTCTTGGTGAAGGGAAACAACTATGAGGATTTTTTTACAATGGAGGCGACATCTCTATCTAACCCATTGGTAAGATTCTCGTTATTTCTGCATCTCTAGTCGTAGATTTGTGGCCGAGTTCTCTTTCTCTTGTAACCACCATGGATTAAACTACAGGCCGTAGTGCTTATACTGTTTGTAAGTAGTTATTCCCTCATTACCAAATCTCTAGGAAAGGTTCTGGAAGTTCCTCGCCTCTGATAAGTAGTTTTATTACTGCATTCTTATCTATTCAGAAAATCCCAAAAAGGGATTGATACCTTGTTCCTTTGTTTCCTTGGTGTTTCATAAGTAGATTGATTTTAGGGCATGATGTTCCCGCTCTACTTCACTATCCTGTATCATCGTTTGGTATTGATATTTTGTGGGATTTTTCTAGGATCCCATTCCATAAGTTAAGTTTATTAGGGTGAGAGTTACACTATAATTGTAGTATTTCCTTGTCCGTATTAAATGAATTTTGTTTTGTAGGCTCTAAATTCCCATCGTGGTTGGTTATACTCCGATTAGTATCTGAAAAATGTTTTCGCAACCCATCTTTCGTTATCCGCCTCAAAGATCCCTTTCGCTTGTATACCATCCTCGCCAATAACCCGTAACCCCAAAGAGAAAGCCCCAAAAAGAACCTTTCATAAATCTATTTTCTAAATCTTGATTTAGTGGTACCTCTTGGGTTCAAAAGCCTTATATCATGTAATTGGTAAATATTTACAGATTGTGTATTGACTTACCGTGGTCTGTCACTAGGCTAAATCATTCCATGTTACTTTAATCCCTTTTTTTTTGTTATTTTTAAAACTGATTCTTATATTTAACATTAAGCAATTTCATATTAACTGTGATTCGATTTTATCTCCTTATGAAGATTTTGTCTAGTATATTATCTATATCTCATCTGTACCTCGGTAACTAGAGTATATTCAACCACTGTTTAATGTCTTCGGAATCAATGCTGGAACTACTGTTATATTTACGAAAACCATAATTTCTTACATAACCTCTTTCTTGAACTGGATGTTGTAACTAAAGATGGGGCCCTATTTTGATGCGAGGGTACCAATAATTTTAATCAAGCTCACTCCTCCCCTTCGGTTGGTGGACGACCACTGGTAGGAAATGGAACATGCCATGACAAATCCAAGATAAGTACAGGTTTCTCAAGTGATATATTTCCATTCTGTGGATAGTTTCATTCACCCTTCTTTCATGTAGTACTAATATTTCAACGATACATTTAGTTACTAATATTTCAATGGTACCATCTTGCAAAGTCCTCATTAGTGTACAGTTTTGGATATCCACACCCATCCTTGGCAACAAAGGTATTCGGGTTCCATGCCCGTAACCCTCTCTATCTCATTCTTCTAGTTCTAGAGGAAGGGCATGGTCCCTTTCCAGTCCTTTTATTAATAGTGTAGTTCTGTTCTGGTTTCAGTACCATTTGATTAAGGGTAACCCATCTTGTGATAGTAATTTCTATCATTGGAATACAACACAGTATGGGGTATTTATTTGTTTAAAATCCGGATGAGATATGTAAAATATTTCTTAAAGAATTTCAGGGTTTCCCTCCTTCCTACTTGTAATGGCATACTGGTTATTTCATTGGCTTAAAATACTAACGCCATATTGGCTTCTTCCAAGAAAAGGATTTTGAATTGAATAAAGGTGCTCGACTATTGCCGACTATATGTATATCTTATCTGTAGTTAGCTCCAGATAGCATGATGGTAAAGAAATTCAATTTTCACTTATACTGTAATCGTGTTAAAGGCTTCCCCTTTTGATTTCTAGGTGATTATGTTGTTATTTACAAAGACATGAATTTATCCACGAGTATGAGTAAATCATGTGAAGTTTCAAGATGTCCCTTTTTCCTTAGGCCTTCGCACCTCTTGTGATTAGTTATAGTAATTAAAATGTGTTAACCAATTCACTCCAAATATAAATTCCAACATTTCGATTTGTGGTCCCATAGACCCATTCGTCCTATAACTTTTTCATTAAACACCGGTTGAAAAAATGTGTAAATGTTGTAGGTTTTCTATAATAATTATGGAAATTTGCAAGGTCACTTCCGTATTTTAAATATATATATATATATATATCTTAGGCACTTGCGATTATAGTTATCTCCTAATAATCATGACTGTTTAGTTGGTACATGGAAGAAATCTTAGTTAATTACACTATTGCTTCTCATGCCTTTATATACCAGAAAGTAAGTATACGTCCATACATATATATATATATATCTACACTATGTAGTTTCCATTTGCATTCAATATGTAGGTAACTCCAATCTGCATTACAATCTATTTGTGGGGATTTCCACTATACTGGTTTATCTTACTACAATAGTAATCCAAACCACAGAAAAAATCTTCTAGGGGACTTGACTAGGCATATCCTTTCAGCTAGTATTCTTACAGGAAATAGTATTCATAACAGTAATATGATGCAACAAAGGTAATCCATTCCGAGCTAGTATAGAGACATTCTAGCAGTTCCTAAGTTCAATAGGATGCATTTGATCTTTCGTCCTTAATATTATTTCTAGTTAGAATTAACAGATGCATTCTATCAAGTATTTAACCATATAACATTCAACTAGAGAAGGGACAGAAATAACATATCTGAAATAATGCGTTGAAAGACAAAGAGAACAACCACGTTCCTCCCAAGTGTAGAACATGGAAGACAAACTACTTGCTTGATTCACCCCCTAGCTTGATCATGAATCCATGAGGGAAAACTTGGTAAAACTTCTCCTCAACAATGTCCTACAGCTCGAACAGATTCCTCTTGCATCATACTCAATCAATAGTGTTTATAACAACAAGAAAATCAATAGTCTCCTTCCCTAGCATACTTGGCAGCGTCCTGTCTCCTCAAATATGTTATTTATCCAAAAAAAATCTTTTTGCCTAGGTCTTTTCCCTCCCTTGGGAATTTTCACAACTTTCTAAATCTCTGATTTTTAGGGGCTGCCAGTGGCCAAATCTCTGATTTTCCACTTGTAACAATCAGCCCAGAGATAGTTCCAACATGTTCCCCACTCATGGAGTCATGGTCAGCTGATTTTTAACATGGTTGTTCCATTTGTCCTCTTGCAATCAATATAAAATATTCCGTTTTCACACAATTGTCATAGTCAAATAGTTAGTTGGGTCAAATCAGATCTCTGCCCAACAGTCATAATAATTAATTGCAATTATCAAATTCGAAATTCGAAATTTGCCAAAAATGGCGAAAATTTTCCAAATTCGAATTTACTAAAAACAAAATAATTTTCCAACAAATTTAAATTTTGAAAATACTTTATTTTTGGGGATGTCACATCCTTTCCCCCTTCAATAAAACATTGTCCTTAGTGTTTGTTCCTTTCTTGGAACAGGATTGGATGAGATTTCTGCAAATTTCCCTCTAACTCCCAAATGGCCTCCTCAGGACTAAAGTGCTCCCATTGCACCTTTACCTGAGCAACGACTCTGTTCCAAAGTGTTATTTATCTCTAATCCAAAATGCACAGGGGTTCCACCTGGAACTCACCTTTAGGTTCCACCTGCACCAAGTTCCAATCAATCATATGAGTAGGGTCATGAATATACTTTTTCAACAAAGAAACATTATGAATTCTTAAATTAGCTACAAGTGCAAGTTGATATGCTATGGGTCCAATTCAAGCTAGTATCTCGAAGGGCCCACAAAACCTGGGTGCCAGCTTGGCACAGTTCCCTAACTTCAATGAGCTTTTTCTAGCTTTGATCTTCAAATAAACATGGTCTCCCACTTGAAATTCTGAGTGTCTTCTTTTCTGATTTGCATAGCTCTTCTATCTGTCCTATGCTTCTTTCAAGTTATGTTGTACCTTTCTTACCATGTTCTCCATTTCTTGGAGCATATCTGGTCCAACCATGAGTCTGTCAGCTGGGTTATTCTAGTTAATTGGAGTAGTACACTTTCTGCCATATATTACTTCGAAAAAGCTCAACTTAGCTGAAGTTTGGTACCCATTGTTATATGCAAATTCTACCAAGTGCAGGTAGTCTTCACCCTTGCTCGGTTTTGTTCTTACGTACATGCAGAGCATATCCTCTATGATTTGGTTTGTCCTTTCGGTCTGTCCATCCATTTGTGGATGATAACTCGTACTGAAATTCAAGTTAGTATTTATCCCTGCAAACAATTCCTTCCAAAAAGTGGATGTAAATTTTACGTCTCTATCTGAAATCACCATTTTAGGAATACCATGTAGTCTAAAAATTTCTTTCATGAATATTTCAACAATGTTTATATCTTTAAAAGTAGACTTTACAGGAATAAACTGTGTAGAATTACTGAGTTTATCGATTACAACCATGATAGAATCATTATGTTTCTAATTTTTAGGCAAACCTATTATAAAGTCCAGCGATATGGTCTCCCATTTCCATTTTGGTACTGGTAATGGCTATAATAGGCCGACTGGATGCTGGTGTTCGGCCTTAAGCTACTAACAATCTTGGCACCTAACCAAGTACTCTCCTGTTTCACCCTTCATATTAGGCTAGTAAAATAGTTTTCTAAGTGCTGTTACTATTTTCAGGTAACCTAGATGGACAGAATACGGTTTCTTATGCACTTCGTCCAAAACTGTTAATTTTAACTCTACCGAATCTGGTATGTAAAGTTTGTTTTTAAATCGTAATAGTGCCTTCTTATCGATACTTAGATCCGGTTTATTTGAGTTTGCGGTATTGTTTTGTAATTCTGCCATTATCTTAGTGTAATTTCTGTTGTTAATGCCTGCCATCATTATTCTTTGTTCCAGATCACTTTCTACCATGTTGATATTTATCTCAAATAACCCATGGACTCTTCTACTTAAAGCATCTGCTACTTTATTTTCCTTACTCTTGATGTGTCTGACTTCGAAGTCGAATTCACTCAAGAAGGATAGCCATCTTGCTTGTCTTGCATTAAGATCTGGTTGGCTAAACATATATTTTACCCCGCTATTATCCGTCAATAGTAGATTTTTTTTGCCCATTATGTAGTGTCGGCACATTTTTAAGGTGTGTATTACCGCTGCCAATTTTAAGTCATGAGTGACATAATTTTGCTCGTGTTCTTTTAATTTCTAGGACTCATAACAAATAACGTGTCCTTCCTAAGTTAGGACACCACCTAGTCCTTCTTTACTTACATCAACACATATGGTGAAGTCTTTATCTGGGTTTGCTACCTTCAATATGGGTGCAGCTGTCAGTAATTCCTTCAACTTGTTAAAACTGTCTTGAAACTTCTCTGACTAGTTGAACTTGGTTCCTTTATTTTGTAATGAGGTGATAGGGTAGGATATCTTGGAAAACCCTTCTATGAATCTGCGGTCATATCCGGTGATTCTCATGAATTACTAGATATCCACAACATCCTTAGGTACCGACCATTCCATAATGGCTTTTATCTTCTCCGGGTCTACGACAATGCCTTCTACTGAAATTACATGTCCTACATATTATACTTCTTTTTTATAAAAGTCACACTTGTCAAATTTGGCATACAGTTTGTGTTTCCTCAATGTTTGCAGAACTATCTTTAAGTGTTCATCATGTTCTTCCTTCGTTTTTGAATAGACCAGAATATCGTCGATAAATACTACCACGAACTTGTCTAAGTACTGACTGAAAATACTGTTCATTAGGCACATAAACATGGCTGGTGTGTTAGTGAGTTCGAAAGGTATGACTGCAAATTCATAGTGTCCATATCTTCTCCGGAACATTGTTTTGCTTATGTCCTCATCTTTTATCCTAACTTGATGATAACCGGGTCGTAAATCCAACTTTGAAAAGATCTTGGCCCCACCTACTTGATCGAACAGATCATTTATCCTTGGTAAGGGGTATTTATTCTTAATAGTCATTTTGTTCAGTTCTCTATAATTGATACTTAGTCTTAGAGTACCATCTTTCTTTTTGAAAAAGAGGACTGGTGCCCCCCATGGTGAAACACTCGACCTGATATACTCTTTGTCCAACAATTCCTGTAATTGTATTTTTAATTCTGTCAGTTTTGGTAGACTCATTCGGTAAGGTGATTTTGAGATAGGGGCTGAAACGGGTAGTAGGTCTATGGAGAAGTCCATTTCCCTTCTAGGAGGTAATTCTGGTATCTCATCCACAAACATGTCTCTGAATTCACGTAGGATAGCAAAGTCTTCTAACTTTGGCTTATCTTCTTTTCTTAATAGATTCGTTACTTGGATGGCATAAACTTGACATCCCTTTCTCATATATTTCTTGAGTTGCATCGC
Organism: Picea mariana; assembly: GCA_032191745.1. NCBI lineage: Eukaryota > Viridiplantae > Streptophyta > Pinopsida > Pinales > Pinaceae > Picea > Picea mariana. Next base: position 28,844 of record JASDQU011025393.1, on the reverse strand, counting down.
TGAAACTTGTCTAACTGGTAGAGGTTTTGGTATACCTTGGGTTGTTTTAGCAGTGCCACCATCGTCTTTATAGCTAAGTATCTTTGTATTACAATCTAGTACTGCTTTGTGTTGTTCCAACCAATCCATCCCGATAATCATACCGTAAGATCCTAGTGGTAGAATGTTCAGATTTGTTCTTATATTTTGACCATCTAAGCTGAACTCAAAATCAGAAATAAAGTCAACTACTTTCCTTTTAGTACCTGTTGCTAGTTGTACAAGCCATGATTTTGCGTGCTTCAGTTTCCTAAGTTTATTTGACTCTACTACATCAGGAGTAATATAACTTAACGTAGCCCCAGGGTCAATTAAAACAGATATTCGAGTGTTATCGATTTTACCTTCGATTTCTACCACCGAGGACTGGTGGTTAGCTTGTCGACCATCTATGGCTACATTTATCTAATGTAGGCTTCTGCCCATGTCTTCCACCGTTGAGGCTTCCTGCAAATTATGGACAACAGTTCTATTTGCTGAAATTCAACATGGACAGTTCCTCCTTAGATAAGGCTCTCCACATTCCCAACACTTTAATGGCTCGCGGGAGCTGTCCTCAAACTTCTTTGTTACTAGGTTTACCTATTTACCGCTGCCTTGCATATTCAGATGATTGGAGTGAAAATCCTTTTTCGGAATTTTTTTTGCTGCATTCCGATAAGGAGCTGGCTGGTATCCCTTCTTCCGCTAGTTCATTCAATCTTGTTTCTTATCTTTCCATGCTTTGGGAAACTCTACCTGTTGTTGATACTGGTCATAGCACATTCGTTCTTTCTTGAATACTTCACTCAAGGATTTGGGGTTGTCAAACTCAATTCTGTCCCTGTAGGACTGTGGTAAACAGCTTAAGAACTGCTAGATTTTTACCTTATCCTCCCGGATGTATGGTATGAACCTTATTAGTTCAAAAAATTTATTTATAAGGTCCTCCATCGTCATCTGTCCAAGTCGTAACTCATAAAATTATTTTGTCTTCCTTTCATAATAGATTTCAAAAAGGTATTGTTTCTTGAAATACTTCTTAAAGTCAGACCATTCCAACTGTTTCTCCTTTAGTTCCTTGGCCAATTTCAGGTCTTGCCACCAAATGATGGCCTTCCCTTTCAGATTGTAGATGGCCATTCTGACCTTCATGTTGCTGGAATAGTTGTATATCTCGAAGTATTTTTTGATTTCCAACAACCCTGCCTCAGCTTCTTCTCATGTCCTGGATTCTCCATCAAAGGTAGCTGGTTTAATCTTTTTAAATTCTCCTTCAAGGTGGTCTACTTGTTTTGTTTTCCTGTCTTGTTTAGTTTTGTCTCTAGCTGAAGGTGTTCCTTCAGACGATCTGTCTCCTTTTTCTATTTCCCGTCCAAAGTTCTTGGAGGCCCTTTTGTTGACCTCTTTGTCATGGTTATCACCTTTTGGGATTTTCTTAGTCACTATACTATGCAGTAGGACTTCATTTATCTCTTGTTCTTCATGCTGTGCTTTCTTCAATTTTTCATTGTCGCCTTTGAAAATATGCAGTTCAACAATGAGATTCCTCATTGTTTCCAACACCTCCGTGGGTGATCTTCCATCAATGTTCTGTCTTGGATCTCCAAGAGGTCCTTGTTGCAGATTTCCTTCGATCCTGATTTCTGCACCCTCCTGAGCTACCATAATTAACACAAAACAGAAAGGGCTTTCTGTTTGTAACCATAGGATTTATTAGTTTTACATAAATTGTAATATATACTAAGCAACTAATGTGGCCCTGTTTAGACCTAGTGTTGTAACTTTTGCTCTGATACAATATGTAATGTACCTCAAAAACTGTCTAAAAATAAAATAAAATTGTTTGTACATTTATCCTTAATAGCTTCGATATTCAAGAAACGTAAGCTTTCTATTATATTCCTTGACTCTAAAATTTTACTAGAGTCCTTACTGTCGTCGACTGTCATTACCACCCAACTTAAAGTGTTTCAAATCAATGATATAAGAAGTGATTACTCCACATTTCAATGTGTATTTAAAGTCCTGTAATTATAATTATTTTCCTATCTTTTTGTACCTATAACCATTACCATAGGCTTAAAATACAAATGACTTTAGGAACTATGGCCTAAGCCTTATGCGTTAGACCATACACATATTCATGCAATATGATCAAACAAACTTAGGTAAAGAGTAGAGCATTAGATTTTACTCCTCTGCGAAATGTTTTAATATAAGCAGACCCCTTTATTTTAAAAGTATCTGGATAAGGGATAGTGGTTAGGTAAGGCCTTCTGGGTAAAATCAGAGTATGAATATGCTATAAACCTCTGCCCATGTTATTAATCCCATTCATTTTCACCTGTCCAAACTATAGCGTCAAATGTACATTGTATTAACTGCATTCATTGTGATTTAGGGTTAAAGGTTTCCATGAGTCGCACAGGCACTTCCTTGATTCGTAGCCCATTGAATACCAAAGGAGGGGTAGGTCTGATGAGCATTTAATCCTGGTGAGGGCATTAAAGGGGGTAGGGTACATGCTAAAATCGAGGCCATCACCTGACCTGTTAACCAATATGGACGTGCCAAGTCTATCTCATCACCTGGTCATTCGTACCCACAGACCTTATTCTCCGAGGAAAGGGTTCACTAGGTTAATGGATTTTTGTTGTGGGGAGGTTCCCTGGAAGTCTAGCTCCGCGACTTCGATTTCTTGGTGAAGGGAAACAACTGTGAGGATTTTTTTCACAGTGGAGGCGACATCTCTATCTAACCCATTGGTAAGATTCTCGTTATTTTTGCATCTCTAGTCGTAGATTTGTGGTTATGTTCTCTTTCTCTTGTAACCACCATGGATTAAACTATGGGTCGTAGTGATTATATTGTCTGTAAGCAGTTATTTCTTCATTGAAAAATATTCAGGAAAGGTTCTGGATGTTCCTCGCTTCTGATAAGTAGTTTTATTACTGTGTTCTTATCTGTTCAGAAAATCTCGAAAAGGGCTTGATACCTCGTTCCCTTGTTTTCTTGTTGTTTCGTAAGTAGATCGCTTTTAGGGCGTGATGTTCCCACTCTACTTCACTATCCTATCTCATCGTTTGGTATTGATCTTTTGCGGTATTTTTCCAGGATCCCATTCTAGAAGTTAAGTTTATTAGGGTGAGAGTTACACTGTAAGTGTAGTATTTCCTTGTCCATATTAAATGAATTTGTTTTCGTAGGCTCTAAATTCTCGTCGTGGCTGGTTATACTCCGATTAGTATCTGAATTTTTTTTTCCCAACCCATCTTTACTCATCTGCCTCAAAGAGCCCTTTCGCTTGTATACCATCCTTGCCAATAACCCGTAACCCCAAAGAGAAAGCCCCAAAAAGAACCTTTCATAAATCTATTTTCTAAATCTTAATTTAGTGGTACCTCTTGAGTTTGAAAGCCTTATATAATGTAACTGATAAATATTTATGGATTTTGTATTGAGTTACCGTTGTCTGTCACTAGGCTAAATCATTTTGTGTTACTTTAATCCCTTTTCTTTTTGTTATTTTTAAAACTAATTCCTGTATTTAACATTAGGCAATTTCATATTAACTGTGTTTCGATTTTATCTCCTTACGAAGATTTCATCTAGTATTATCTGTATCTCGCCTGTACCTCAGTAACTAGAGTATATTCAACCACTGTTTAATGTCTTTGGAATCAATGCTGCTGGAACTACTGTTATATTTACAAAAACCATAATTTCTTACATAACCTCTTTCTTGAACTGGATGTTGTAACTAAAGATGGGGCCCTGTTTTGATGCCAGGGTACCCATCAGTTTAATCAAGATCGCTCCTCCCCTTCGGTTGGTGGACTTCCGCTGCTAAGAAATGGAACATGCCACGGAAAATACAAGATAAGTACAGGTTTTGTCAAGTGATATATTTCCATTCTGTGGATAATTTCATTCACCCTTCTTTCGTGTCGTACTAATATTTCAACGATATATTTAATTACTAATATTTCAATGGTACCATCTTGCAGAGTCCTTGTTAGTGTATAGTTTCGGATATCCACACCCATCCTTGGAAACAAAGGTATTCGGGTTTCGTGCCCGTAACCCTCTCTGTCTCATTCTTCTAGTTCTAGAGGAAGGGCATGGTCCTTTTCCAGTCCTTTTATTAATAGTGTAGTTCTATTCCAGTTTCAGTACCAATTGATTAAGGGTAACCGCCTTGTGACGGCAATTTCTATCATTGGAATAAAACACAGTATGGGGTATTTATTCATTTAAAATCTAGATGAGATATGTAAAATATTTCTTAAAGAATTTCAGGGTTTCCCTCCCGCCTACTTGTAATGGCATACTGGTTATTTCATTGGTTTAAAATACTAACGCCATATTGGCTTCTTCCAAGAAAAAGATTTTGAATTGAATAAAGGTGCTCGTCTATTGTCGACTATATGTATATCTTATCTGTAGTTAACCCCAGATAGCATGATGGTAAATAAATTCAATTTGCACTTATACTGTAATCATGTTAAAGGCTTCCCCTTTTGATTTCTAGGTGATTATGTTGTTATTTACACAGTTATGAATTTATCGAGGAGTATGAGTAAATCATGTGAAGTTTCGGGATGTCCCTTTTTCATTGGGCCTTCATGCCTCTCATGATTAGTTATGGTAATTAAACTGTGTTAACCGATTCACTCCAAATATAAATTCCAACATTTCGATTTGTGGTCCCATAGACCCATTCGTCCTATAACTTTTTCATTAAACACCGGTTGAAAAGATGTGTAAATGCTGTAGGTTTTCCATAATAATTCTGGAAATTTGCAAGGTCACTTCCATATTTTATATATATATATATATATATATATATATATATATCTTAGGCACTTGCGATTATAGTTATCTCCTAATAATCATGACTGTTTAGTTGGTACATGGAAGAAATCTCAGTTAATTACACTATTGTTGCTAATGCCTTTATATACCAGAAAGTAAGTATATGTCCACACACACACACACACACACACACACACACACACACACACACACATATATATATATATATATATATATACACACTATGTAGTTTCCATTTGCATTCAATACGTAGGTAACTCCAATCTGCATTACAATCTATTTGTGGGGTTTTCAACTACAATGTAATCCATTCTGAACTAGTATAGAGACATTCTAACAGTTCCTAAGTTCAATAGGATGCATTCGATCTTTCGTCCTTAATATTATTTCTAGTTAGAATTAACAGATGCATTCTATCAAGTATTTAACCATATAACATTCAACCAAAAAAGGGACAGAAATAACATATCTAAAATAATGAGCTGAAAGACAAAGGGAACAATCACGTTCCCCCCAACCGTAGAACAGGGCAGCCAAACTACTTGCCCGATTCACCCCCTAGCCTGACCATGAATCCATGAGGGAGAAATTGGAAAAACTTCTCCTCAGCAATGTCCTAGAGCTCCAGCAGATTCCTCTTGCCTCACACTCAATCAGTAGTGTTCATAGCAACAAGTAAATCAATAGTCTCCTTCCCTATTATACTTGGCAGTGTCCTGCCTCCTCACATATGCTATTTATCCAAAAAAATTCTTTTTGCCTAGGTCTTTTTCCCTCCCTTGGGAATTTTCGCAGCTTTCTAAATCCCTGATTTTCAGGGGTTGCTAATGGCCAAATCTCTGATTTTCCACTTGTAACAATCAGCCCAGAGGTAGTTCCAACATGTTCCCCACTGATGGAGTCATGGTTAGCTGATTTTTAACATGGTTGTTCCATTTGTCCTCCTGGAATCAATATAAAATATTCTATTTCCACACAAGTTTCATAGTCAAATAGTTAGTTGGGTCAAATCAGATATCTACCCAATAGTCATAATAACTAATTACAATTATCAAATTTGAAATTCGAAATTGCCAAAAATGAAAAAAAAATTCCAAATTCGAATTTACTAAAAACAGAATAATTTTCCAACAAATTTAAATTTCGAAATTAGTTTATTTTTGGGGATGTCACAGGAGGGTTTTTACAGTCATCTCCTTGCTTGGTTTGAATAATATCTCTGGTCACTGCTTTTGTTTCTCCTACCCCTTCCTCTTGTCCTTGATCTCCCTCTTCTTTTTGAGATAAAAACCTGAGATATGAATGCATTTTCCAAAGAATCATCATTCATGCTTATTCTGGATTCATGGGATAGAAAATTTCCCAACATCTCATGTATTGGTAGTTGTGTCAAGTCCTTAGACTCTTCAATGGATACAACCATTTCATCAAACTTCTTAGGAAACATTATAAGAACTTTCTCTACCACTTTCTAATTTGGAATTTCTTCACCATTCATTATTAGTTGGTTTACAATGATAATGACTTGGGCCATGAACTGGTTTACTGATTGTGACTCCTTCATCTTCAAATTTTGAAAATTTATTCTTAATGTCTAAAATTTTACTTTATTTACCTTAGTAATGCCTTGATAATTAGTCTCTAGAATGTACCATGATGTTTCTAATAATTTTTCTACTAATATATTAGAAAATATATCGTCATCCAAACCATTTTGAATGAGATAAAGTGCTTATGCATCCTTCTTCCTGTTATGATCTGGATTATTTTCGGCACAAAATGAGAGCGGAGATATAATAAATAAATGTATAGATATATTTCAGATATCCAATAATATAAAATAAATGTATCAGAGATGCAACCATAAACACATACATACAATAATATACAATTTTCTATGAATGAGCGAAAATGTACAAAGACTGTAAAGTACAAAGTGAAAGATTCGCTAGAACAGTGGCAGCTTATCATTGAGGAGAGATGTGTCCGCTACTCACATTCAAAAGAAGATGATATTAAAATAAGTCTCTAAAAGCCTTTTTATCATAAATAAAATCCAAAACCCTAACCTCGGAAGATGAAAAGACAACAGTTTTGTGGACCCTGTTTTGGGTAGTTTGGTGTATCAACTTCCCGGGGGCTTAACTTTGGCATACAATCTTCGTTTGGGGCGAACAATAGCTCGTTGGAAATGTATCGTCGAGGAGATTCATTTTGGGGGCTCAATCATAGCCTTCATGTATCATTGAGAAGCTAGATCCTGAAAAAATCTTTATTTAGTCCCTCAAAATGATCCGAGAAGTTAAAAACTTCTAAAAATAGTAAATTGCCAATATTACCAAAAAATTGTTTTTAGCAAGTTGGAAAAGGTGGGTGGCCACCGATATCCACCTGGATCATGTTATCTCTCAGATGATCCTTTTTAGAATTTTTCAAATCTTGCTCATCTATCTCATTAGTTTATTTTGCATATGCATGAACTATAACCCCAACATCTTGAGAATGTAATAATATCATCATTTTTATTACCCAAACTTTATAATTATTCCATGTGAGAACAAAGATAAGTGGCTCTGAAAGGATGTTGCTTGAAGCTATATTTTTTCTAAAGAGATTTCTCTTCTCTAAAAATATAAAGTGAGTAATATATATTTTTTAATGAACCACTAAGAAAATGAGAACTCAAAGCATGCCAAGGAATTCAATCCTACACTATCAAGACCACCAAAATCCAAAGCAATACCCGGAATCGAACCCAAAGAATCAACCAGGATTGGTAAGGCACGTTGCAGTGATCAGAACCCCAACACAGGAGATAAAACCAAGGAAGAGGGACCACTAACCTGCATCTGTCCTTCGATCTCAGGCTCAGTGAGAAACTGCTTTGACTTAGTGAGTGCCATACTAACAACTGGTGATATCCAAATATTATTCCCCTCCAACGGGTTAGGGGAATAATCCAATAATTCCTTATCCA
>JASDQU011025392.1:11344-29166 GCA_032191745.1 Picea mariana | reverse complement strand
TGTATCTCCCAAGATTCGACCCTTTTGGGTATGAAACTTTGTTTTATGTATTTCTTTGATATTTCTTCTCTGCAATGCCACAGGTCTGATCAAAATTGGATGTGCCAAGTGGAATTTATGGTAACTTCCCCACAACTTGCTTATTTTTGGCCTTTCCAGGAGATCTCACTTGTATAGTGTGCCCTTCACAAAATAATTGATATAAATTCTGAAACTTGCACCATAAATACTACGGACTATTCATGATCCAATGAAACCAGTCGCATGCAATTTTTATACTCTAGGAAGAAGTTATGATTGTTTTACCTGGAACACCTTCTTGAGACTAGTCAATAGGATTAGTCAGATACCCTATATTACACAGGGTGTATCTACAAATTTATGATGACCCAGAAGATGAACGTTTTACCATAGATACCTTACTAATTTTTGTAAATATCCTTCAGAGTTCAGGGTATGAAACATTATGGAAACTTTTTTATAGTGAAAATTCCGCAATGACTCAGTTTAGGATGATTCAAGAACCCTATCTTGTACAGGCTATATCTCTGAAAGTATAATTCCTCAGGAGCTGAATTTTGAACCTAGCATACCTTGATCCATCTACTAAATATCCTCCAAGCCATTCCTCCTGAAACATTGTAGAAAAAAAGTTATAGCGAAAATTCCAAGGTGTCTCAGATGTAGTAACGAAACCCCAAGACCCTGAGCTCTAATACCATATGTTAAGAATCAAATATCAATATAACATAGAAAATCCTTAGAAAAAGTACTCAACGCCTTGAAAAAGAGATAATTTTAGATAATAAGCCTCTTCGAGGGGGCAACCTCCTTTTACCCCACTTCAATGTTCAAGTACATGATGATTCAAAATGAAAATGTCTCCTTGGTATATATAGGAGACTAGGAGGTATAATTACAACTAATGGCCTAAATCCGACATAAAAAAAATAACATTACTAATATAATATGCCCCAATTAAGGGGTAATGAGCCAATATTAGGGCTTAACATATAACTTACACAACAAAAGGTCCTCTATTTGACCCCTCATCTTTCAAAGAAGATAAAATTCCCCTTATAAAGATAACACCTCCCCATGTTCTCCCAAAACAAATAAACACAGTTCTAGAAAAGACTAATAATAAAATTGGCAAGACTGTTGTAGCAAATAAAGATAAACCAAGCACATCAAGTACTACTGGAAATAATGAAAAGGTGATTCAAGGAAAATATGGACAATCTAAGAACGATTTAAACTCACATACCCTGGATTATAATGTGATCGAAGACATGAAGAAGATCAAATATAAAATTTCCATGTTTGATATTTTCTCCTTTCCACAACAACATAAACTTTTACACGATGATTTCAAACCACATGAGACTCAGACATAAATGATTGCAACTACTGAAAGCTTGATCCTTGGAAATTATGCACAAGAAATCCATGAAGTAGAGATAACAACAACTATAAATGCAACAAGCATAGGCACTTTTTCAAAATCTTAGGTGCCAACTTTCTTGCTTATGAAATTTTTAATTTCAATGTACACAATTGTTTGGCAGATTTTGGTGCCTCTTCCAGCATCATGCCTTTCTTTGTTTTTCAAAAAATAAATGATGTCCCATAAATAACAAAATCCATAATCATGTAATTAGATAGGATAAATGTTAAAGTAAAATGGGAACTAAGGTATGTGTTAATCATATTGTCATCCGACCCTAGAGTTCATCGAACTATATAGATAATTGTGGTAGACATACCAGAGAGTTATGGTTTTCTCTTGAGCAAAGATTGGTCAACCAAGCTTCAAGGTTATTTCGATACTGATTGATCTCATCAGTGGCTTCCCTATAAAGGAAAATCCAATCNATTTTTTTCAAAATCGATTATGGTTGTTACGAAGCTTAGACCTATGAAATACCATCAGAACTACAATCAGGCCTCCACCCACGAATTACATAATGGTGCCTATCCAATACTAACTAACTTAGGATTTAGTTTGACTAACAAGACTAAAATTCCTGATCTCTAGACCATGTTCTTCTACGGATCTAAAACACAAGATGGATTCGGCATAAGATGTGTCCTAATTGACCCCCTCCAAGCAAAAATTCTAATATCATGTCCTCTAGAGTTTGAATGTACAAACAACATTGGTGAATATGATGCCTTAGTGTAAGGCCTTAAAAAGGCCATTAACTTCAAGGTAAAATACCTTAAAGTGTTTGGTGATTCTGAGATCATTGTTTGATAGTTAATAAATTTTATTCACTTCTCGTCTCCACATATAAAATCCTACCATCAAGAGGTATAGAATCTTCTTTATTGATTTGATGCATTTAATATTAATTCTATACCTCGTGATCAAAATACAGATGAAACTATTTTGGCCAATGTTGCATATAGCGTTATGCCTCCTGACGATGTTTTTTCGATTGAAATGATGCTTAGGCCATCTGTACCTGACAATGCCATGAGTTGGAGAGTGTTTGATAATGATTACCAAATTATCAACTTTCTGACTAGTTCAGACATGTTCCAAGATTCATTAATTGATGATGAGGTACATCAACAAGAGTTGCCTAATTATCGAGAAAGAACTGATAAGGTGAAGACAAATTGTGTTCCAAAGAACATTCTAACTCTTGAAAAGTTATTTCATTTACAATACAAGTTCAGGAGGCCAACCAATCCGAAGACCAACAACTCCACTATGATGCATTTCTTGGTCAATCTAGGAACATCTGAACAACCTAAGTATGTTAACCTAGGCACCTGCTCTTCATATTCAAAAACACACACTTTCACATAATTATTCAAGAAGTATTGAGATGTTTTTTACTAGACATATGAAAACTTGAAGATGTATCATACATGAATTATACAACATGTGGAGGCCAGCCAATCCGAAGACCAACAACTCCACTATGATGCATTTTTTGGTCAATCTGGGAACATATGAACGACCTAAGTATGTTAACCTGGGCACCTGCTCTTCAGATTAAAAAAAACACACTTTCATAGAATTATTCAAGAAGTATCGAGATGTTTTTCCTGGACATATGATGACTTGAAGATGTATGATACGTGAATTATACAACATGTGGTTCCCATAAAAGAAGGGATCAATTCGTTTTAGTAGAAGCTTAGAAATACACATCTGACTCTTGAACCTTTGATACAAAATGAACTCAAGAAGCTATTATATTCTCAAATCATTTTCAAAGTGAGACATTCGACTTGGGTATCTAATATGGTTCCTGTAAGGAAAAAGCCGAGAGAAATAAGAATTTGTATAGATTTACAGAATCTAAATCAACAAATCCTACAGATCGTCTCCGGGTCTCAACTATTCTCTCTATTAGATGGATTTTTGGGATACAATCAGGGTCTTTTGGCAGAACCAGACCGATTAAAGACCACTTTCCATACTAAATGGGGAACTTATGCTTATAGAAGAATTCCCTTTGGTCTTATGAACGTAGGAGCTAACTTTCAGAGGGCGATGGAATTTTATTTCAAAGGATTAATTAGTCAAAGCATGGTGGTTTACCTTGACAAATTCATCCTTTATTCTAAAAAAGAGAAGACCACCCAAAACATCTGAAGCAAATTTTCGAACGTTGTAGAAAATATGGAATTTTGCTTAATCCCAAGAAAACTGTATTTGCTTTTTCAGAAGGAATTTTATTGGGACACATTATTTCTAAAGGAGGGATTTCGGTGGACCCAGAGAGAACCAAATCCATTCTACAAATTTATCCACCGCACAATAAGAGGTTCATGAAATATTTTTTTAATAGAATCAATTTCGTAAGAAGATTCGTTCCAGATTTTGCTGAAATTGTAAAACCTTTGCAAAAAATGATTTAAAAGGATGTGAAATTCAAATGGACACCATTGGAGAAGGAAGCATTCACAAACATTAAAAATTCTATAGCCAACGCACAATCTCTTCGGAGTCCTGATTTTTCCAAAGATTTCCTGCTATATATATTTGTGTCCGATCATTCGCTAGTAGCAGTGCTCACACAAAAGGATGAACATGGAGATGAATACCCTGTCACGTTTATGAGCACTGGGTTGCAAGGTACTAAACTAAATTATCCTTTGGTGGAAAAGAAAGCCTTCACTGTTCATAAATCAATGAAGCAGTTCAAACCTTATATACTAAAAAATCACACTAAAGTCATTGTCCCACACCCATAAGTGACATCCATGTTCGTTCAAAAGGAATTAGGTGAGAGACGAGGGAATTGGATGAAAACTCTACAAGAGTATGAACTCAAATTCAAACCATCTAACATTGTGAAAGATCGAGACTTTTGTAAATTAGTGACACAAGGAACTGACATTGAAGAACAAGAGGAGGATGGTTGGCAATATGAACCGATAATGTACACTCAGTAGGTTCCATATGTTCCAGCCATTGAAGGATCATGTTACAATGATCTTAAATATTATCTGTAGCATGGAACTACTCCAGACCATCTCAATGCTAAGAAAAAAAGAGAGTTGCAGTTGAAATATTTACAGTATCAATTATTACATGACCTCTTGTTCAGAAAGAATTACGATAGAGTGTTACTCAGATTCCTTGAAAGACAAGATGTTGATAAGGTCCTAAAAGATATGCATGATGGACTAGGTGGTGATCATTTCACATGAGACATGACAACTCATAAAAGGATGAGGGCATGATACTACTCACCCACCCTCTTCAAGGATGCTCACGCATACTCGAGAAGTCGTGAAGCATGTCAAAAAGTTGCAGGGAGGGAATGAAAAGTTTCTCTTCCTCTTGAAACTGTAGTAGTGGAGAAACCCTTCGAGCAATGGGGCATAGATATCATTGGTGAGATAAATCCTCATCCGTCTAAACAACAAAAGTATATTCTAGCTTCAATTGATTATTTCACATGTTGGATTGAAGAAATGCCTTTAGTCAAAGTGAATGAGGAAGTAGTAATAAATTTTATTGAGAGACACATTATCACGAGGTTTGGTATTCCTAACTCTTTAGTATTTGATAATTCTAATCACTTCTCATCTTTGAAATTACCTGCATATGCATTGGAAAAGGGAATTATTTTTAAATATCCATCCAATTACTATCCCCAGGGAAATGGCCTGGCAGAATCCACAAACAAAAAAAATCATTTGTATCCTTAAACGAATAGTGGTTAATCACCAGAGAAATTGACACAATGTATTACAAAATGCTCTCTGGGTGGATCATGTCACTCCCAAATCATCCATCGACACATCACCTTACTTTCTTGTGTATGGAAAATAATTCATTTTACCTTCGAACATTTACCTACCTTCCCTCCAACTTACATAATAATCTCGAGGTAGAGAATTCCATGTCATCCAAATTTGTATCAATACCTTGTTTAACCTTGAGGAAATACGTGAAAAACCAAAACCAAGTTTGAAGCTCACCAACAAACAGTAAAATGTTGGTTTGATAAGAAATCTACAGGTGAGAAAGAGTTCCAAGTTGGGGACTTAGTCCTAAAATGGGACAAGCCACATGAAGATAAAGGAAAACACTCAAAATTTTAACATCTTTGGCTTGGTCCCTACCTTATCAAAGAAAAAATTGGCCAAGGTAATTTTCGATTACAAAAGCTTCAGGGAGAAGTCGACTCTCTCCCTGTAAATGGCCAAGTCCTGAAACATTATATCAGTTAGTTGTTGAGGCTGATGGTCACTTGTATATAAATAAACCTTGATTTTGTTTCTTTAGTTAGGTTGGTTTTTTCTGATCTATTTGATTACTAGCAATTTTTTTTCTTTGTCCTTCTTGATGATTTCCCTTGTGATTTTGGAGTTCTCACAACTTAAATCAAGTCATATGTTTAAACATATCACATTTGGTACATAGAGCCTAAACATCTATGTGTTATGCTATCAATTCTACTTCTCTCCCTAGACATGCAATCCCTTTATGCACTATGACACGTCAATATCTGGTGGAGGAACATAACGTGTCAATACAAAGAGACATTGGGAAAATAGAGAGACAAGAGACTACACTAAACAATAGATTGCTATGTTAAAATGAGCTAAACGAAATGGTACAGATGAAATATTCGTAGTAGGTTAGGAATCACAACTCAAGAAGTTTTCTCATCTATAATCAAGTTAGAAAATCTCCCCATCACAAGTGTCATCCCAAGTTCCTTTAAAGGTTAATTGGAATCCCCCTATCCACCTATATCTCTAAATAAAAGAGAATCAAATAATATAATAGGTAAAGGATTGAGGAAAGGATTTCCAGATCACATGGGACATGCAAGTATCTCTGTCAGGGATATGGATGCTTGCTAGCAACAGAGCAAGGCTTATGACTGTTAGGACCAGAAATGTCCCTTTTTCACTACATCTTTTTCCCATTCAACCTTCTCATTCATAAGCTAAATGACTATTATAATGAGTACTAAGACCCTTTTTTCCAAGGTATGAACTATTCATCTCGCTTTTATATTTTCATTTACTTATCATGTTTGATTGGTATCGTTCACATATTTTACCCATGAAATGATTTAACTAATTATCATAATGATTAGAACAACCCACTTCGAGAAACTCGCTGCTGTTATAGCTATCCACCAATCTTGGAAGTTGTTATATGACTGCTGCAATGGATGCCACCAATCCTGGAAGCTATTACACGACTACTACAACAGAAGCCCGTCAATCCTGGAAGCTGTTACAACAGATGCCACCCATCCCGTTGTTATACAACTGCTACAACACCTTATGATTATATATGCTGGCTCACGATGTTGATCAAGGGGAGTTCTAGATTTTTTATTAATGATATCAAATGAATAGCTTGAGAATCGGGGATTCTCAAGACTGTTCTGATTATGTTCTACTGAATGACTTTGACTTTAAATAGCAGAGCTTTGGTAATGACTGGGGAGAGTTTTTACTGGAGAAAGAAAAGTAACGTTTATTGTACACAAACATTTTTGGCAATTGAATGAAAGAGTGGATTGAATTCCTTTAGCAGACTGTAACCTATTTCTTTGAGCAGATTCAATGAGAAGGAAAGGGCCCACCTTCCTCACCGATTCCCCTCCATTTTGAATTCTAGATTAGTTGTTTTAAATGCGAATGATTTAACTGTAAGACATTTCTAGAATACAACTGTTGTTACAATTTAGTTCCTTGTTAGATGTGCATAAACTTGTCTCATGAGAATTAGAAGTCAATTGTTGAAAATTGCTGGAGAATTGCTTTCCCTTTTTCTGCATTAGGTTAAAATCTTGTTTTTGAGAAATAAAAGTGTGAAATACCTTCTTGCAACAAGTAGATTTCCTTTCTGCAAATAGTAAAGAACTTCTTCCTGCAAAATTAAATTAGAAAGTTAGATTAGAGTAGGCAATCCAGGGTTCTTATACATTCATTAGTTTAGATTGCAATTATGATTTCAAATCTGTAGAACTCCAGTTGTATCAACACAACTGTGTTAGTGATAATGTTTGTTTTTTTTTAAACTTCCCTACTACAATTAGATTAGAGATGCTTTCATAATATAGCATAGATTGTGCACAATTATCTTGAAATAACAGACTTCCCTGGGTTGACAATTTATATTGAACACTTTGATTTTCTATTCAATTAGACAATTAAAGTGCCAACATTTTGGCGTCGTTGTCGGGGAAGATAATTATAGATTTTGGTAAGCATATCAGTTTTCTTTCTTAGGAATGAATAGTTTGCATGTATCATGAAACATGAGAACGAGTCCCCCAAAATACTAACCTTACAGGTACCAGAGGATGTGGAGGAAGAAATCCTAACATACTGGGGAGACAAACCATTGTTGATGAGATTATAGCCAGAGCAGATTCTTCTTCAGGATCTATTTTTCGCCCTGCAAATCCTCCAAGACGACGCGATCCACAGTCAGCCGAAATACCCCTTCTCGAAACATCATTCTCATCAAGGGTTAAAGTTGAAGTTGAAGTCGAAGCTGAAGATTTGTCACTAAAAAATCAGCAAGCAACACTGGAGAACATTGAAGATCAAGGAAGTATAGCCTGGAACATGGAAAATCTAGAAGAAGCTGTTTATCAGATCAACGGTCAGATAGTCACTAAAGAAGAGTGGGACGTTGTTTGTATTGAGTGGAGAGAAAGAGAACATATGGAGAATCAAGGGGATAATGAAGAAGAGCTCCACCAAGAGAATCCACAAAACAACGAGGACCAAGTAAACAATGAAAATACTATCTCTACCCTGTTTTTTCCTATTTCTAATGTTCCCACACGAGGGATGGATCCTATGAAAAACATACCCCTCTAAACTCTCCCAAATTTTCATGGATTATCTATTGAAAATCCAGATGAGTTTCTGTTTGAATTTGACATTTTGTGTAGAAGCTATGACTACACTACCACTATGCAGAAGCTTAAACTGTTTCCAGCTACATTAAAGGGTAATGCATTAAGATGGTTCATGAGCCTTGGAGGAGAAAACATTTCAACATGGGTACAAATGAGGCAGCTTTTCCTGAACAAATACCAAGACTATTGTCAAACAAGGGAATGAAGAGAGGAACTATTCAAGATGTCATAGAAGGAGGACGAGACCCTTGAAGACTTTGTGGAGTGACTCCAATATAATCCACAAAGGTCTGGACATCCGGATGTGAGTAAGGACATTATGAAAACCATTTTTCTAAAATGAGTTATAGAAGGTTGTTTAGATATCCTGAATATGCTTGGCAAGGGAGATATATCTAAGGAATCCTATGAGGACATTGTAGATTTCTGCAAAAGATGTTCCCGAGGATCTACAAGGAATAAGTCAGCTACCAAGGATACCACTTTTTCAAGGGTACAAAAATCAGCCAATGGAGGAGCAACAAGAGCATAAATAGGTAATCTGTTAGAAAATTTCAAAATAGAGATGATTAACTCTTTTGCCTCACGAATGGATACTTTGCAGGTCAAACAAAAACAAGTAGAATCAGAGCAAGCATTGTGCATTTTATGTCCAAATTGCAGAAAGAAACATCCACCAAGGGAGTGCCCACTGAACAGTGTCCAGGTATGCCTTATTTATGAATTAGACCATGCCACTGACCAATGTCCCTCTCTACCAGGTGTAAAAGCATCAATGAAGGAAACTAATGAGGAAGCAAAGGCTGTCTATCTAATAACACAAAGAAGACAATGGAAGCCAAGAGGTCAAGGTATGGAATCTCAATTCTCTCCTCCAACATTTAATTATTAGAACAATCAACTACCATATGGCTAGACGAATGCCCCCCCTCCAAATCAAATGCCACCCTCTTATCAAGATCCCAATGCATGGTCACCTATGCCCCAAAAACATAATCACTATGGGCAATGGAACCCATATGGGAGAGGCCCTCAACAACAACTAAGTTATCAGAGACATCACCAACCAAACTCCTATCAACAACAGTTCCAACCCCCGTACCAGTAGCAACAACTACAATTGCCTCCCAATACCTCACCAAACAATCCTCCATTATGACCTCATATGCCTGTGCAACCTAACCCAAACCCAAATAATAAGGTCCTTCAAAACATAGACATACATAATTTTCTAGCCTTATATATTACTCCTATGCCTTGTGATTGAATAAAATTAAAATCAGGGAGAATAGTAGAGCCAATAATTGAAGATGCTCCATCTTCGGAATCAGATAAGGAATCAGGGGAGAGACCATCTGCTGATACAAAAGAAATTGACCAACCTATTATAGAATCAACAGACCCACCATTCCCTGAAAGACTAAAAATTACCAAGCCTGCGGAATTACCATCTTTCAATATTCTAGGAGAATTGAAAAATATCCATGTTAATATTCCACTACTGCAAGCGATAAGGGATGCCCATATTTATGCCAAGACTGTGAGGGACCTTTGTATCAGAAAATCTGGACGAAAACCTAAAGATCCCCTCATAGTGCATGTACTGGGGGATTTGTCTGAGCTGATGTTAGGAAAAACTCCACCTATTAAATATGGCGATCTAGGAAACCCTACAGTAACTATTAAAATTGGACATACACCTATTCCACATGTACTAGTTGACTTAGGGGTAGAAATTAACATCATGCCAATAGAAACTATGTAGTTGCTGCAACTTAGAACAAAAATCTGACCTACTCCTACTGTTCTAGGATTAGCTGATCGGTCTACCATCAGACCAGAAGGGGTAATCGATGATTTAGTCATTTCAGTGGACTCATGGGAGCATCCTACTGATTTTGTTGTTTTGCAACCCAAATCCCATCTGGGAGGACATTCTCTAATTCTAGGATGACCATGGTTAGCTACAGCTGATACTTTCATTGGTTTCAGATCTGATTCCATGACCATCTCTGATGGTTATGACACAAAAAAAATTACTTTGTATCCTCATGCTACACCCAGTGCAGAACCTGAAAATTCTCTATGGATGGACACTGAGGATAGAAGTGCTTTGCCTGTGCTAAATATAAGAAAGGCCCTGAGTTTTAAAGATGATACAGAGAATGAGTTAATCAATTTCTTTATTTGTGACCCCTCTGCTGTTACACAAAACACACACCACCGATTGATCAGAGTCTTTGACCCTATTGCCCAGGAAGAAATGAACTCAGAAATGTTCTCAGAAACCGTTGACAATCAAATTGATTCAGCTGTAACAACGAATGTTGTAACAACAGATGACGAAACAATAACATCTGAATTATTTCCTAGAGTCAGTTCTAAGAGTGTCACTGTGGAAGTCGAACCTGGAAAAACCTTGAACATCAATCCCGATCTCTCCACTGCTGAAACTAGCCGATTGATGAAATTACTGACTGTACATAAAGAAGCATTTTCCTGGGATTACATGGATATGAAAGGCATTCCCTCTGAACTATGAACCCACCATATATACATCAATAAAGAATGCCGAACCATTTGCCAACCGCAAAGGAGGATGAACCCAAACCTTAAATAAACTGTTAAGGAAGAACTTTAGAAACTTCTCAACGCCAGATTCATCTATCCTATATCAGACAGTGAGTGGGTATCACCGTTGGTTATTGTGCCTAAAAATAATGGTAAGTGGAGAGTGTGTGTGGAATATAGAGCCCTGAATAAGGCCACACAGAAGGATCATTTCCCTCTGCCATTTATTGATCAGGTTTTAGACAACCTAGCCAGATTTTTTTTTCTTTCTTTCCTAGATGGATACAGTGGCTATAACCAGATAAAAATTGCCCCACGGGACCAAGATAAGACCACCTTTACCAGCCCTTGGGGTACATTTTCCTACAAGGTTCTCCCATTTGGCTTGTGCAATGCACCAACCACTTTCAAGAGAGCTGTGATTGGTATTTTCTCTGATATGGTGAATGATTGTATGGAAATATTCATGGATAACTTTACACCTTATGGTACTGATTTCAAAGAAGCTTTGTATAATCTAGAAAAAGTGCTCAAAATATGTAGACGGTCTCATCTTTCTTTAAGTACAGAAAAGTTCCATATGATGATGCACAAAGGGGTAGTGCTAGGACACTTCATCTCTTATGCAGGGATTCAGGTAGATCCAGCCAAAATCCAGGTAATTTTGGACATTCCAAGTCCATCAACTCAGAAAGAGGTAAGAAGTTTTTTAGGGCACGTCGGGTATTACAGGAGATTCATTAAAAATTTCTCTAAACTTGCCTCTCCATTTTTTTTTCTACTAGCAAAAGATGTTGACTTTCGTTGGATTGACAACTGTGAATTGTCTTTTGCAGATCTTAAACAAAAATTGTCCACAACTCCCATATTGAGAGGGCTCAATTGGGCTCTGCCTTTTCACATTTCTTCAGATGCGTCAGACACTATAATTGGTGCAGTAAAAGGGCAATAGGAAGACAAATAACCCTACGCTATCTACTATATTAGGAAGAACATGGCTCCTGCTGAGTTAAATTACACACTTACTGAAAGAGAATTCTTGGCAGTAGTTCATACAATCAATAAGTTCAGGCATTATGTAACTGGTTATCCCATATTTATTCATATTGATCATATAGACATTAAATATCTAATGAATATACCTATTACTAATGCCCGAGTGACAAGATGGTTGTTACTACTACAAGAATTTGACATCACTATAGTGGATAGACCAGGAAAAGAAAATGTGGTTGTTGATTTCTCTCAACATTGCATATAAATGATGATAATTTGCCTGTAGATGATTCCTTTCCTGCTGAACATTTGTTTGCAGTATCTTCTCACTCACCTTGGTATGAAGACATTGCTAATTATTTGGTTATAAGTAAGGTACCTCCACATCTATCTCCTTGAGAAATAAGGAAGATTATTCAAAAGAGTGCTAGGTATAGTTGGATAGAAGGATACCTCTTCTACATAGGCCTGGACCAAGAAATTAGGAGATGTGTGAGGGATGA
This sequence comes from Picea mariana, assembly GCA_032191745.1. Taxonomy (NCBI): domain Eukaryota; kingdom Viridiplantae; phylum Streptophyta; class Pinopsida; order Pinales; family Pinaceae; genus Picea; species Picea mariana. The sequence goes on along the minus strand of JASDQU011025392.1, from coordinate 16,727 downwards.
TGAATTTTATGATCTGCTGAAAGCTTGCCATGATGTCCCTTGTGGAGGTCACTTTTCTGATAAAAGGATCGGGAATAAAATTTTAAGGATGGACTATTTTTGGCCTAGCATATTTCAAGATGCCAAGAAGTATGTCCAAGCTTGTGAGAGTTGCCAACGCATGGGTCAACCAACTCACAGGGATGAGATGCCTCTCCAGTCTCAGGTAGTGTTAGAACCTTTTGAGAGATGGACCATGGATTTTGTAGGACCCATTCACCCACCTTCCAATCAGAAAGTCTATATGTTGGTCTGTATAGATTACATGACCAAGTGGGTGGAGGTAAAAGCACTTATCAGAGCCTCAGAAGAAGCTATCTTAACATTCTTGTTTGAATATATATTTGTTAGGTTTGGCGTTCCCAGAGAATTGGTAACTGATGGAGGACCACCTTTCACATCATATAAATTTGAAGCTCTACTCAATAAATATAATGTTTTACATAGAATAGCTTCTCCATACCATCCACAAGGAAATGACCAGGTGGAAAGCACCAACAAAGTTATCGAATCCATTCTTACTAAAACAGTGAGAGAAAATCATAGGGATTGGTATGACAGATTGCATGAAGCTCTATGGGCTTACTGAACTACTTGGAGGAGCACAACTAGTTTTTCTCCTTACGAGATGGTATATGGAAAAAGCCCTATTTTCCCCATTGAATTCGAAATCAAAACCTTAAGAACTGCATTAGTAGTCAACCTCAACTTGACTATGGCACATAAATCTAGACTGCAACAACTCAATGAGCTTGATGAAAAGAGTTTGGATGCCATGCATCAAACCATAGTGATTCAAAAACAAAGAACAAAATGGCATGACTGAGTCATCAAGAAGAAATTATTCCAGAAAGGAGATTGAGCTCTGTTGTATGATTCATGCTTTAAGGAATTTCAAGGTAAGTTGCGTACATGATGGCTAGGGCCTTATGAGGTAGACACCATTTTTTCCAATGGGATAGTCCGGTTGATTACTATTGATGGATCCAATACACAGTTACATGCAAATGGTTATCGCTTGCGTCTGTATCAACATCCACTGTCCAAGGCAGAATTCAAAACTAGATGTACAGTTGATACAGGTTATCAATTCTTAAACAGAAAGGAGCTTGCTCCTTCCCCTTATAAACTTTAGGACTTCTTTTGCTTAGACCTTGTATATAAATAACCTTTTGCATTTCTCTGTTTTTAGTTGAAATTTATCTATTTTTTTTACTATGCTAATAAATCTTTGAAAGGTATCAAGCGGTTAAGTGTGTGCAGGCGGATTGATGAACATCAAGGTTGAGTAGTGCAAAACGAGTCCAACGATTAGTTCATGGAAGTTGAAAAACTTCCTAGAAACTAAGTAATGTAGCGTTCGACCGATTTCTATACTGTTAGACCCCTTTTTCGCTAAGTTGGCCGATTTCCATGCTGTTACACCTTCTTCCGATAAATTGGCCGATTTCCATGCTGTTATACCCTCTTCCGATAAATTGGTTGATTTCCATGCTGCTACACCTTCTTCCGATAAATTGGACGATTTCCATGCTGTTACACCTACCTTCGTCATTTTTTCCGAAGAACCTACTGATACACTAATTGCTGTTATTCTTTCTTGCCACTTCACTCTTTCTTTTTCACATTTTTACCGATGCTGCTGCTCCAACCCTCCAATCTTTCCATGCCACAACACCACTGATTAGACAATACTGATGCTCTCTATCCGAAAGTGTTGCTTCATAATGACTTGACTTCACATCTGATGATTTCCAGTTGGCTAACTATAGTAAGGACTCCGTTTCTGCTCTAGTTTTCATTTCTCTCATGATCCTTCATCATGTCAGCTATTTCGTGCAACTCAGATGGTGGTTGGATAGTGCAGTTACTCCGACAGGTCATTATGTGCGGTAATATATGAGGTACGTGATTAATCCTACGTGTTAAAGTAATGAAGATATATAAGCACGGTTTCCTATTTACTAAATAGTTGTCATAAATCGATGCACCTGGAGCCAATGTGCTTAGTTGGGGGGGGGAAACGTAAATCTAGCCATCCATACCGAATTTTATACACACCTCCACCACCTTTCCTCCCACACTTATTTTTACTAAGACACTGTATTCTTTCTGCAAACCACGTTCGAGCTTGTTGCATCTCTGATTTAGGTGATAGTTTCTCCTCCTACGTGCCTGTTAGACACTCAAGCAACATCATGGGAGGATCAGCTGTGAGATATGAACCTGCAACTCTAGATAGTTTGCTGCTACACCCAGAGGCCTACCAAATATTTCTTCAGGCTGGCTGGATATCGTATTTTAAAAAGTTGAAGGGGTTTAATGAGGATGAGGTATTGGAGTTTAGTCAAAATCTTACTGAAGGGTATTCAATGGTGAAAGGGGTAAGGATTCCAGTGTCAGAAGAAAGCATTGCTGCTATAACATGGTTTTCGAGAACAAGAGACCAATGGTTTAATAGAAAAACACATCTTTCGGATTCATAGAAGGGTTTCCTTGTCAACACTGAGCAAGTTCAGACCAAAGGTAGAGGTGTAGATGTCAATTCCTTACCAGATCCATGGGGGAAAGTCGCAGAATTTCTTAAAAGGTACATTACCTGCGAAGGCCGATACCAAGTTGTTTATTTTTCTGATTTCATCTTACTATCACATCTGCGACAACATAAATTCATAAACATTCCTTATTTTATCCTCCATTCATTGTATAACATGGCTCATTTTGTAAAAAAATCCAAGAACCCCAAGAATTTCATTTCTAATTACAGACTCATCGGCCTATTAATTCGCAGAGGTATGGGAATTTCCAATAACCCATTACCTGCTGTAGCAGACCAGACACATTCTGTACATACACAGATATGATTGCACTAGTCCTTGAAAACACAACCCATGGACCTCGTCCTGAGACTTTGCCCTCATCTGCAACAATAGTCCAAACCCCTACTGTCGTTGCTCGTAATATGACTCAGAAAAGAAACCGCATAATCCGAAGCCATCCTGGCACTAGCCAGACAAGCCTCGACAAAATTTCATTGCAACATCCTGTAGCTGTGGTCAAACAAATAGATGAACAACCAACCACTCGACCAAGACATGCATCACAACACTTGGCTGCAACACCTATCATTGAAAACCTACCCCCTGTCTCTAAAAAGAACACCCCTGTTCCTATCTCTGCATTACCTAAAAATCGAGCAAGGTCAGCATAGTCCACTGTAACATCAAGTCCGCTTACCTCCTCTGCTATTGCACCGACATTCACACAAAACCCTCCTATTGCTGCAACAACCGATCAAGCGCCTACTATCATTACCAGTGCATTTTCTCAGAAAATAAAACATCCATTCAAGGGAAAACCTCAGCGAGCCCTTGACCAAATTGGATCAACAAAAAATCAGAGCCCTTTGGCTGCTGTGATAGAGAATTCTATAGAGGTATGAATACTAGGTTTTACTTTATGCACAAAACTTTGGGAAACTATTCTCTCCTTTCAGAATGGATGTACTCAAATCGCAGAAGAATCATCGGCTCCACCTAATGATTCAGTGCATCACACATCCATTGATGATGTCTAGATCATCGCAGACCCCAATATACCAAAATATCCTCCTTGTGTGGTTGAGGAAGAACATCCCGTTCCTCCTCCAGCAATGAAGAAGAAAACCCCTGCTTTCGTTTCTATTTTACCTAGGAGAAGAACTAGGTCCACTAGGTTTGCCAAAGATGCAATTGGATGGCAAGATGTGGAATAGGCTATTTCTATTCTTAGTCCACTATCCTCTATGGTTGATGCAGGGATGGTTCCACATGAACCAACTGTCCAAGTGGCGACTGTTCCACAGGACCCAGTCATGACATATACCGCTGTTACACAAGAACCAACTGTCCAGGTCGATACTGTTACACCAGAACCAACTGCTCCATAGAGGATTGTCCCACTAGAGCTAGTAATACAAGAATCAATTGTCCATGTCGAGACTATTCCACAAGAACCAATCCTGACAGACACAACTATTACACAAGAACCAACTACACAGTATGCTAAGGATGTGCCACTTGCCCAATTGTTTTCCCAAATAGAGAGAAAGATCAAGAATACAAAAAATTCCAGAATCGCTACACTAATAATAGAGAATGATAACCTCAAAGCAGAGTTAAATACCTTGAAACAAGAGGTGGAGGCTGCTCGACAGAAGAATCCAGAAGGGATAACCTTGGACATCCTAGCACTGACAAAAGCTATTATGGCTAGAAACAAATAACTCATGTGCTTTGAGTGTGGAAACATTTACTTTGAGGCATGATATGAGGTAGTCAAAGTTCCAGTCGCTAAAGGACTAGCAACTGTCTCAGTCAAGACTGAACATGAACTTACTGCTACACAAAAATCAGTAAAACATAGGAGATCTCAATGTCATAAAACAACTGCTGGTATACCAGAAGCTTGCAAACAAGAACCTTTGTTTCCTTCATGAGTTGTTACTCGAGAAACTTAAACTAATTCTGTTCTCAAAGATAAAGAAACTTAGACAGATTGTTGACATAGCAGATTTTCTTTTGGACACAACATTTTTCAATACCGACACTTAGCAATTTCTCTTAGCAATTTTGCACTGGAGGAGACAATTATCTACTTCAGCTACAAAGTAAGGTTTTAATGTGTTTTGCATGAGTACATGCAATGTCTTTAGTTGGGGGGCATGTTAGGACCCAAAAATGTCCCTTTTTCACTACATATTTTGCCTATTCAACCTTCTCATTTGTAAGCTAAATGACTATTATAATGAGTACTAAGACCCTTTTTCCCAAAGTATGAACTATTCATCTTGCTTTTATATTTTCATTTACTTATCATGTTTGATTGGTAACGTTCATAGATTTTACCCATGAAATGATTTAACTAATGATCAAAATTATTAGAACAACCCACTTTGAGAAACTCACTGCTGTTACAACTATGCGCCAATCTTGGAAGCTGTTACATGACTGCTGCAATGGATGCCACCAACTCTGGAAGCTGTTACACGACTACTACAACAGAAGCCCATCAATCCTGGAAGCTGTTACAACAGACGCCACCAGTCTTGTTGTTATATGAATGCTGCAACACCTGTTGATTATATATGCTGGCTCACGATGTTGATCAAGGGGAGTTCTATATTTTGTATTAATGATATCAAACGAACAGCTTGAGAATCGGGGATTCTCAAGACTGTTCTGATTATGTTCTACTGAACAAACTCTGACTTTAAATAGAAGAGCTTTGTGTTAAGCCCTAATATTGGTTCATTACCCCTTAATTGGGGCATATTATATTAGTAATTTTATTTTATTTATTTCGG
>JASDQU011025391.1:29482-41545 GCA_032191745.1 Picea mariana | reverse complement strand
TAGTGTTGAAGGATTGGGTTCAAACAGAACTCCGAAAAGAGAACTTTGAAGAAGGGACAATCTCGACAATCAATCGGAGGAACGAGAGATCAAACGAGAGTCATTGATCTCACTGTGGTCGAAAGAAAAAATCAGCTAAGGAAAAATATGGTCATGATGACATCACCCTAGACACGTGATGTGTTTTGTTGAACCACAATGATGTTGACATGGCAGGTAGACGTGACTTGTGTCACCCATATTTTAGATTTTTAGCTATGCATTTGGTGGGTTCCCCATGTCCACATGGAATCCACTAACTTTCTTTGAGAGTGCTCTGTTGGCGAGATGACACGGCACCTATCTAGGACAACTTGAGATCAAAGATCAAATTTGGATCATCCATCGAGAGTTGTGTCTACTTAAATCTGGACCATCCATTGGGGGTTGTGTCTACTTGAATATGGGTCATTGATCAAAGGTGTCCCATCGAAGTGGTCGGGGCTTGAGCTTCAAACGAGACTTTGAAACCGCACGCCAGTTGTTGATCTTCCCTGCCTGCATCCGTTCGATCTTTTGGGGTCTCGAAATGTTGGCGCTCACTTCGTGGGTCGCGGTCTCATGATAGACTCCTGGGCTATTAGAACTTAAGTTCCTTTGGGACACGATAAGCCCCTTTTGACCCCCGATAAGCGCATGAGGGATTAACTTTTTCCTCATTCACATAAGGTCATGGATTTTCTTTCTATTTCTTCATTATGCCTTAAGATAATTGGACTCTTGACTCTTCAGAGGCTCTGGAAGCTCAACTTGTGCCAATAACTCACCCAATCTTGGCCTGGTCGCTTCATCGAATCCTCATTTGTTTGAGGAACCAAAATGGTACTAAAATGCCCTTTACTAAAAATAATAAACCCAAATAAGAAATAGATGGGTGCCCAAAAATAGATCGTTAATATTTACTTGGAGTTTATTAGTGTGCCAGATGTCCAACGCTTGGTGAACATGTCGGAAGAGATCATCCCATGTCTTACTGAATATAAGAATATCATCAAGATAGATAACGACAAAGAACCTTAGATGGGGGTGAAATAGATCATTGATGAGTGTCATAAAAGTAGTTGGAGCATTGGTGAACCAAAGGGAATAATTAACAACCACTCAAAGAGGTAAAAATGGGTCCTGAATGTTGTTTTCTAGGAGTTAGTTTTCTTCATTCACATCTAGTGATAACTTGAGATCAAATCCAGCTTGGTAAACTTGTAGGCTCCAACCAAATGATCTACAAAATTCTCAATATTAAGCAATGGATATCTACTTTTACCGTGACCTTATTAAGTTCTTATTACTAAGTAACCAACCACTGTTCTTGTGACTCCTTATTTGTAATTATTAATGCTAGTGACTCACATAGTGAGGTGCTAGGTTTGGTTTTACTAGTGGTAAGAAGTGCTTGAATCTATATGTTGATAAGTAAGTGGGTGCATTAGGAAGGGAGGCATTAGAGACTAAATTAATTTCATGTTAGATGTGTTGTGGAGGGGTAAATCCTTGGGGTTTAGTAAAAATATCATTATAATATATGAGAGGTGTAAGGGAGTCTGGAGATTGACTAGTTAGATTAGGTTTGGCCTCGCGAATGACACAAACGTGTAAGAATTTATGGAGTTCCACTTGTCGGACAATGTCATTTTCAAAGAGAGGTGTTATTTTAGGTGTGGCTAAGGAATGAAAGTGATATTCGTGGTTATCTTTAGTGAGGGTGCTAGAGTTCATGAGAGAGACATATTGGATGATGTAGATAAAACTAGTATGTCGTACCCAATATCAATTTTGCACAATCTAGGGGGGTGGCATTGTAGAGAATAGTGTCATGGAGTTGGGGATTGATAGAAAAGTATAACTTCAAATTTATAAGAAACATATAAGGATTGACCACCTTCATTTACCTATCGTAAGTGGTAATGGTTGGGGTGAGGAGTGAATGGAAGAGCCAACTCTAGCTAACTAAACATTTGATAATAAAATATTCATGAAACCATGTACAAATCAAGTATGGATAAAGTAAATTAATATTAAGCACATCTTATATTTAAGTGCATCTCATATTTAATCCCTACACCCTATCCTTGCATGGGAGGCCAATACCACATTGGTCTTACAAGGGCCTTTGCATGACCTTCTAAGAAAGCTAGCATATTTATCAATAAAGTTTAATAATGAAGGAAATACAATTTTTGTAATGTCCCCCAGCCCAGCTGAGGTCCATTACGCACAAAATACTCATAAAATAAGAATTTATTCTAAATAATTGATTTCATGTAGTTTTTCAGCTACGAATTATATACATATTTAATTGTTGTTTATTACCATAAATTAGATGCATATACAACATGTTAAAATCACACATGAATGCAATAAATGTCTTATTACAACAATATTTAAATGATTCTCATTTACAGAGTTAATGCACAATAAATAAGATCATAATACAAACAGAAACAAGAAAAAATACTTATGTTTAAAAATAGTTGTGCAATCAATTTCTTGGGATAAACATTCCACCCAACCATAGACGTGTTGTTCCAAATCAAAAAAGCAAGTCACCCTCGAGCTGAGGCCAGTAATCCACAAAAGAGGGTGGTCTTTCACTATCCTCTCAAAACTCATAAAACCCACAACCCACTGGTATTCTCCTACAACTATCCTAATTTTCCACCAACTCTCTTCATCTTGACCTGCCCAACCCAAGGAATATATGGCTTCATTGATCTCAGTCCCTTAGGCATCCCATTCATTTATCAGGGTCTTTTTGGCATAGATAACTAGGAATCTCTTGGTTGGGAACTCAAAGGAACTTGCTACTAGGAAAACTACCAGCAAAAACAACAAAAAACATTTTTTGTTACAGTGCAACTCACACAAGAGTTCACTCTTCAGATTTTACAAACTGTCTCTTCATTATTAAGCTCCAAAACACTCCAACGTTCTCTAGAATTTTCCCTCCATGGTTGTTCCATCTCCGAGCTCTCTTTCCCTCTCTTTACTTGTTATTCATGCCCAAAACTTGATTGTCTAAAACTATTGTAGTTGCCCATACAAATTTTCTTTCCTTTAGATTCCTTTTTCAAATCACACACTTCTCCAAGCTGTTTGTACTTAACCCTCATGCTCCCAATAACTATGGGATGTGACTTCTCACACCCACCCTCTTACATACATTCAATGATGGGCTTTGGGGACACTCAATCAAAAACTAGATTTTAGTACACAATGGTAATAAATTTCAAGAATGTGGGTGGAATTAATAGACATGGGTAATTCCCCTTGGAACCCTCTCTTAGACATTCTCCTAGATCCTCCCCTCTCTTGTGTATTAATTCATCCCCCATATCTGTCCATATCCCCTTACCAGTTGGCATCACTTTTTTATTATTAAAACTTAGAAATACATTTCGCATATACATCGCTTGGCCATAGCCATACATTATATCTACATTAAGCATTAATTAAACTGGGGATTATAGTGGGGATGTTACATTCCCCCTCCCCTACAATTGTGTGTCATCCTCAGTATACACTATGTCGATATACATACATATACAAATTTACATCACAATGCTAATAAATAAAAGTACGCAATCTCACAACTCCAATAGCAATTTGAACCCAAATCTATTATTCCTCGCACCTCGCGGACCCAAGGAATGCACCATTCGTTTATCAGGGATAACCCAGGGAATGTATCATTCGTTTATCAGGGCTGACCCAAGGAATGTGTAATTATTTTATTAGGTCCCCCAATGCAAGTTGGCTAGGACTTTGAGATGTGGTTCTGAAACTCTAGCTGCTAAAAATGGAGTCTGTCACTCTGTTTTCTTCAAAATTGACCAAAATTTGTGGGTATTCCTCCTGCATGTTTTCTTCATACTCTAATGTAGCATCTTCAAGAGTGTACCAATTCCATTGAACCTTTACCAACCCTATGGCCTTATTCCTAATCACTTTGACTTTCTGGTCCAAGATGCACATTGTTTCCACCTGGAAATCCCCTTCGTGCTCCACCTGGATCACATTCCAATCAATTGTGTGGTTAGAATCAAGCACATATTTCTTTAATAATGATACATGAAATACATTATGCACTCACATGGATGTAGGAAATGTTAACATGTATGCAAGTGGCTCTATCTTTTCCAATATTTCAAAATGGCCACAATATATTTTTGCCAACTTTGGGAAACTTCCTAATCGTAGTTAACTTCTCTTCACTTTCACTTTTAAAAATATATATTCACCCACTTTGAAATATGTAAGCACTTTATTCTTGTCCGCATAAATTTTCTACCTATTTTGAGGAGCCTTTAAATTCTACTTGATATTTTCCATCTGATCTTCCATTTCCTTTAATAAATCTAGCCCAATAACTACTTTGTCTGTTGGATTATCCCAACTCACTGGAGTGTTACACTTCCTGCCATACAATGCTTCAAATGGACTCATTTTCAATGAGGCTAGATACTCATTATTGTAAGCAAATTCAACTAAATGAATTTAATCCTCCAACTTTGATGGTTGGTCCATCACATACATTTTAAGCATGTCCTCAATTATTCTATTAGTCCTCTCTTTCTTCCCATCTGACTCTGGGTGATACATTGTACTAAGATTTAGATTTGTCCCAAAAACCTTGAACAAATCTTTCCAAAAATTGGAAGTAAACTTTGGATTTATATCGGAAACTATTTCCTTGAGAACTCCATGTAGCCTAGAAACTTCCTTCATATAAATATCTGCAATATTTGTAGTTGCCTTGTGTGTTGTTTTTACTAGGATAAATGTGTTTTCTTATTTAATTTATCCACCACCATCATGATGAAATAATTCTTCTTCACTATTCTGGGAAGCCTTGTAATAAGATCAATTGTAACCACTTCCCACTTCCATTATGGAATGGGAAATGGTTGTAATAAATCAGTTGGATGTCTATGTTTTGTCTTCACTTTCTAGCACTCTAGACATATGGCTATGTAATTAGCCATTTTTTTCTTCATTCCTGGCCAAAAGTATGGGATTCTTATAGTTGCGATTTTCTTCTGATATCATGGGTGTCCAACATATGGAACATTGTGCATTTCCCTCAGCACTGCATTTTTCAACTCGTTGGAACTCGACACATATACTTTTTCTTTGTACATGAGAATTCCATCTTCCTTCAGCTCATGATAATTAAATTCCTGCTGAAAATTACCTTGTTGTAATGTTTCTTTTATTTTTAGATATTGTCGGTCTAAATTTGTTGTTGCAATAATTTTATTTTTTAGATCAGTCTTGTACATGTTAATGGATGCAATATGCATTTCATGAGCTCTCCTACTGAGTGCATCGGCCACTTGATTTTCCTTTCCTTTTATGTGCTTAATTTCAAATTCATACTCACTTAGAAATTCCAGCCATCTAGTTTGTCTGACATTTAATTTTGGTTGTCCAAACAAATGATTAAGGCCACAGTGGACTATTTTTAGCTCAAATATCCTCCCCATGAGGTAATTTCTCCTCGTTTTTAATGCATGTACAATTGTTTCTAATTCCAAGTCATGTGTATAATAATTCCTCTCATGCTCCTTTAATTTTATTGACTCATAACATACCACATAATCTCTTTGACTGGGGACTCCACCGAGCCCTTCCTTGCATGCATCAGTGCACACTACAAAACCTTCATCTAGATCCGCGATCTTTAAGATTGATGCACTTGTCAAAATGTTCTTCATCTACTAAAATCTCTCTTCACACTTGGAATTGCATTCAATCTTCACTCCCTTCTTTTGCAAGGAAGTGATTGGGCTTGCAATATTTGAGAACCCTTTTATGAATCTTTGGTTATAACCAACAAGACCCATGTGTAGAATAATTCCTCTCATGCTCCTTTTATTTTATTGACTCATAACATACCACATAATCTCTTTGACTGAGGACTCCACCGAGCCCTTCCTTGCATGCATCAAGGCACACTACAAACCTTCATCTAGATCTGTGATCTTTAAGATTGGTGCACTTGTCAAAATGTTCTTCATCTGCTAAAATCTCTCTTCACACTTGGAATTCCATTCAATCTTCACTCCCTTCTTTTGCAAGGAAGTGATTGGGCTTGCAATATTTGAGAACCTTTTCATGAATCTTTGGTTATAACCAGCAAGACCCATAAATGATATGACCTATGTGACATTTCTTGGTGTCGTCCATCCTCTAATGGTCTCTATCTTCTCGGGATCAATTCTTATCCCTTTTTTTGAAATTATATGCCCCAAGTAGTGAATCTTCTTTTGGTAAAAGATGCACTTACTTAGCTTGGCATACAACTTATGTTCTCTTAAGACCTTTAGCACCATTCTTAATTTTTTCTTGTGTTCCTCTTCTGGCTTAGAGTAGATGAATATATCATCTAGGAACACAATTACAAACTTGTTCAGGTATTCCTTGAACACTCCATTCACCATGCACATAAAGACTATTAGTGCATTTCGTAGTCAAAATGGCACTACCGTGAACTCATATTCCTCATATCTTGTCATGGATGTTGTCTTTTTTGTGTCTTCTTCCTTTGATCTCAAGTCAATGTTTGAAAATATTCTTGCACCTTTTAGTTGATGAAACAAAACATCATCATTGTCAAAGGATATGTGTTCTTTATGGTGACCTTATTCAATTGTCTGAAATCAATATCGAGCCTCAAGGTTCCATCTTACTTCTTCACAAAAAGTATTGGGGCTCCCCAAGGTGACACACTTGAGTGTATATATCCATTTTTTAACAACTCTTCAAGTTGCATCTGCAACTCCTTCAACTCCGATGTGCCCATTCTATATGGGATCTTGGACATTGGGGCAACTTCTGACACCAAATCAATAGAGAAATCAATGTCTGTCTTTGGTGGCAATCTCATGGATCTCCCTAAAAACATCTTCAAAATCCCTTAAGACTGAATGTTCTTCGATACTTGTCACTTTATCGTTGGCTACCTCTTCCACATGAGCTGCAAAAAAATGGCATCCCTTCCTAAAACTCTTTTTCAAATGCATAGCTAAAATCTCTCTAACAACTATAGCTCTTAGAATTCCTTGCATCTTGCCTTGCTACCCTTCTTCATCAATACATGTGATTGTCTTGTTGTAATAGTCTAGGATAGCATGGTGTTTTTCTAACCAATCCATGCCAATTAAATAATCATAAGAACCCGATTGTATGATGTTCACATCTACCTTTGTCTTGAATCCATTCATGTCTATTGGACAATATTTAACCAGCTCGTTGATCTTTTTCTTAGCCCTTATGGATAACTCGACTAACCTAGATTTCTTATACTTACTCTTTTGCAAGTGAAATATTTCAACAATGTTAGAGTTTATGTAAATATGGCTAACTCCAAATCAATTAAAATTGTTGTGAGTTGGTATCAATCTTACCATCCACTTCAATGATAGGGTATTGATATTATGTTTGCTTGTTGTCCAAGGATGCATAAATTCTTGACATGTTTCCTCCCATGTCTTCAATTGTTTCAACCTCCTGAATGTTGTGGACAATCCTCATTCTTTCACCTTTGTGAGGGAAGTCCTCATATAAGTGATTTCCCTCACATCCCCAACATTGTACAGGTTGTTGCCTTAGCCTTTTACTAAATGAATCTGCGGTCTTGTGCTCATTTTGGGTTGTCTGACCTTGTTGATTTGCTTGGGAGTTGTTCTTGAAAAAGGGTGTCTTAACACCTTTCTTTCCTTGATCATTTTTCCCTTTCATCTTGTCATTCCAAGATTTTTGGAAGATTGGTTTTCCTTTGTTATGTTCATAGAGATGTTTTTCTCTTCTTATGGCTTCCTCCAAAGTCTTGAGGTTATCATATTGAATCGTTTCACTATAGAAAGAGGGTAACACACTTAGAAACATTTGTATTTTGACTTTCTCATCCTTTATGAAGTCAACATACTTCAACAATTCAAATAACCTCTTCCCATATGCATCCATTGTCATGGTTCCCAACTTGAGCTCAAAGAACTCTTTCATCTACCTTTCATAATAATGCGTGGACAAATATTTCTCTTGGAAATATCCTTTGAACTGCCTCCATGAGATCAAATTCTCATCAACGTGCTTGGATTGCTTAAGTTGAGCCCACCACATGGTTTCTTTTCCTTGCAAGTGGTAGGTTGAAATTATAGCTTCTACCCTTGAGGGGTAATCATGCAACTGGAAATATTTCTTCATTTCCAATAGTTAGGCCTCGACCTCTTCTCCTTTCATGTTCTCGCCATTGAAATTTGGTGGCTTGATCTTCCTGAGTTCACCTTCCAAGATATTTTCCCCGGGACTTATCCTCTATCTCATAACAAGAAACACACTTGGGATGCTCTCCAACCCTGAAGTTGCATGATTTCTTCTGGTGGATTTCCTTGGATAATGAAGCCACCTGCTCGTGCTTCTTGATTAATTTTCATTCCCATGATCATCCCTTTTTCTTTGGGATCTAAATGTTGTCTCTTGTCTAGCACTAGTTACATGCTTGGTGTTAGAGTCCTTGTTAAATTTCCTATGCAACATATTTATAATCTGAAGTATCTCTTCTTCAACATAATCCTTTCATTATCATCTCTATAGCTCTGCACTTCCTATGTAGGCTTCTCATAATTATAGGATCATGCGAGTTTCTTATTCCATTTGACTTTGTCTCAACATTACCCATGTTGACATGCATACCTATGGTCTCTAATTCACGGATATAAGATCCTTGAGAATCATCCATAAATCTAGCCCTCATAGAAGAGCCAAAGTTATTTTCTTGTACCTTAACTCTACAAGAAATGTGCATGTAATAATTACTGTTAGAACATGCATAACATAAAATATTTCATTAATTGGAATATAGGTTATTATTCTTATCAATTTATGAATAAAACAATGCACTGGGTTAAAATATGATTCCTTATATGCATTCCTCTATGAAACAACTTTACAACAGTTGTACTCATGCCTTGTTCTAAGTTCTAAGTGAAAAGTTACAACATTTGCAAGTTGCAATTTTTCCACTCATTTACTGCTACAAAAAATCTTTATTACTTTCTGAAAAATTTTAATGCCCAAATAAAAATTCGAAGTGAATATATGTTTTATCCTCCTCAAGACTTTTGAAGTGAATATTGGTTTCTCAAATCCGAGCTCTGAGCTAAAAGTTATGGTTCGTAGAAGTTTTGACTATTTTACCCAATTTACCCTTGTATACTACAGGTTACCTCTTTTTCTTCCTACAAATTTTTACATGCCCAGATTCCAAATTTGGCTCCATGTTTGTCTTCTATGGTTCATAAGCTTTCCATAGACTACTTTTGAGCTCCAAACAGAGTTCTGAGAAAGGCGTTACGCCCTCTGAAAATAATCTAGTGCTGAAATTTTACCTTTATTGTTTCAGTTGTAATTTTCTCATACGAGCTTTGTTTTTGTTACGAGATTTTTACCTTGTGACCTTGGGTCTGTGTCACAACCGAACCTAACAGTATTTAAAAGAAAAACCCCACCCTCACACATACAAACTTGCAATAAAATAACTAATTGGAAGAGAGAATAGAAGACTTCACAGCTTGTATACAACGTTCGATGTAGTTCCTCACTCTCGGCCTTTTATTTGCTCTTGATCTATGTCTGTACCAACCTGCAAAAGGAGATCAAGTCTATACTGCAACAAGGTAGTTATGAAATCAATTTATACATGTAATGTGGAAATTCAAATATGTAAAGAAAGTTAACTTGTATAAATAGATTGAAAAAAATTACACATATATGGAGGGAAAGAGAACTCTTTTATTGAAAATAGTATAAGTGGGTAGTTACAAACTTACTCTAACCATTGGCACTGCCTCTAATCCAACCACCCAATTTCCTCCACTAGACCCTTCAAGCATCAACTCAACAAAATGGCTCTTCCTCGAATGACTCGGAAGGGATAAGAACACACCCTACGGTCATATATGAGAGAGGAAGGAATGTTGGAAAACAAGTTTCCAGATCAGGGGATGTTACTCAGAAATTCAGGGAAATAGGGAATCTTGTTAATCATCACCATAATCTTGCACCAAGTTTGTCTCCCCTCATCCATACCCCCATAGGTGTTTATATACCATCCTAAATAGGTTGTGATGGTTATATTTCATTGTGTACAGGCCAAGGGAAGTTTGGAAATGAGCCAAACCGTAAACTCCACCCGAAAATGTGGAGTGTTTTTATTTTTTCACAAAATTAAGGGTATACACGGTTTGTACACTGGAAAATAGCATATATATGTAATTTGGACATGGATGAATAGCGTATGGCAAAAAAAGTGTAGTTTTTAAGATGTTTTTTTATGAAGGGGAATGGGATTTAAGTTTGCAATCTAGGGAATGGACTAGGTCATCTCAGAAATGCAAATTGGTATGGCAATGTATGGTATAAAAGATGCCCCCTAATGTATGAGATCAGAAGAGAAACAAAAGACCGAAATACATTATACCTCTGAGAGGTGAGGATGCATTGAAGTAAGTCCAATGAAAGTCCCTGAACAATTGATTCGAGAACAAAACCGTCAGTAGAAATAAAGTAAGAGTATTCTCTTCTCGAGTCTGGCATACCCATGCTCAGGAGTGATGTAAGCATGGCCACCAAATCAATTACACTACAAATCCATGAGTAATGAAAGTAGAAATGATCTCCATGGCCATGAAAACTATACACAATGGATCCATGTGATAGATATAGAAATAGCAAACATGGCCACGAAAAATATACAGTCGATCCATGCAAATGTAGATCATAACCACGAATGGATACACAATGGAGATATGTCTCAAAATAGAATCAGAGGATATCTAGAGCCAAAGTGAACAAATTGATCCGCTACAAGTATCAATGTCTGTGGGGGTGGTACAATCAATATAGGTTGGGTAGGAGCATAACATATGTGATACTCGTACTTCACCCGAAGTCTTCAAAACGATCCAGTGTGGTACGAGTGTACACTATGTGAATAAATGTGTTGAAGTGGAACACAGTGAAACATTGTTTGAATACTGGTCATTGATGTATATTGTTAACAAATGCAAGACAACCTACCGTTACTGATAATGGGTGCCAGGGTACCTACTATAATCTAACAAGTGTGAATAAATGAGTTGATGTCGAACACCTGATAGAATCAACCGATCAAGGGACATTTGTGTATTCCCACTGTCAATATTAAGGGAACCTTCCAATGATGATCGCACACTCCAAGGTACCAAAAATGACTCTAGATCCTTGTCCTAGAGAAATATGTGTTGAAGTCGATAGGAAGAGATCCACTGGAAGGAGATAATTAGGGCATCCCCCATCATCCAACATGAGGTGTAGTAGAAGGCCAAAGATTTGGAAAGACTCGAATGAAGAGATTGTAAGGACCACACTGAGGTACGACTCTGACGTGCACCATATGGAATAACGCACGACAGAGACTCTTTGAATAGTATCCAATGATGAAGACTACTAACAAAGACGAGGAATCCATTAATGGGGTCAAATGGAAACCAAGGAACTGCACGAATCCCTATGTGTGATGATTGTCGTTGACGTCGAACACAAGGGAAATTGCTCAGTTAGTGAACAATGATGGTTTTTCATCTGTTGAGCGCAAGGTCACCTATCAATAATGGAAATAGGCCCAAGGTACAACTATAGGTCATACTCTCATAGTAATGTGTCAGAGTCGATAAGAGAAGACACGCCAATAAGAATTCAATGGGGACCTTCGATACTAGCATGAGTGAAATACAAATATACTTGTGAAAATGAGATGTACTTGATTGACATGGGAAGGCCAACATGGAAGGTCAAGGATTTGAACAGAGTGTCTGACTCGGGGTTAAACTTCCCTTGAACAAAATCACGACACATTATGTGATTTAGGCAACATGGATTACAAACTAGGATACATTTGCAATAAAGAAGGCATCGACAGATGCTCCATATGACTAGAAGAATAATCATTCAACGGAGATTATACTCAACAACAACAAAGCCATA
>JASDQU011025391.1:17963-28963 GCA_032191745.1 Picea mariana | reverse complement strand
CTTTTGTAATCCTCATGGGTAAGTTATCTAGAAAGTGGTTGAGAGGAAGTCATGAGGCTTCAACGCAAAGACACATCGGAACTAAATAAGGCTTCCGAGCCTACGGAAAAAACTACAACACGGGTGTCAAAAATGTCAATGAGATAATAACTAGGACACCCATGAAGAGGTAAGCTCTACCATCCATAAACGGCACCATTAAAGCAGCTTGAAGGTATGATGTTGTGAATGTATGGGGTGGACCCTATGGAAGATATGTGAGCGATATAGATAAATGCATTGTGCAGGAAGAATGGATCCTACTCTATATGCCAGTAATGAACACAATACCTGCTGAAGAATCCAAAAAGTGTTGACATACATATCAGCATATGTTAGAGGAAGTCTGTAATGGCCAGAAAAAAGATTGAAAAGAAGATATGTAACTTCAACGCAAAGTCATGGCGGAGCTAAATAGGATTCTTGAGCCTATGAAAGTACTTCAACATGGGTGCCAAACTGTGAACAAAGTTCCAACTAGGGAACCCATGAACGGTAAGCTCTACCACGTGAATTACAACACTTTTAAACAATAAAGAAGGTTTTGTGTCGCAAATCAGTGGGGTCGATCCTAAGGAAAATTGAAATAAGAAGTGGATAAGGAAAAAATGCATGGGAAAATATAACCTATATGCCAGTTCTGAGATCATTACATGTCAAAAAAGATCGACGGGGAACAAAAAGGTACCAAAGGAAATGTCTCAAAAGTCTTGTATATAAGACCAAAAACACTCACCCGAAAGTTAATAAGTCCAATATAGAAACCTCTAATAAAGACAAGTATTATGGAATATGGAACTTGAAAACAAGAAAACCTCAAAGTATAATATGTATAGAGCATTGCATAGCCTTGCGGTCTATGCATAGTAGTTCTCCAGGTAGAGACCATTGCTAAGCTCAATCCAAGGGTTTCGTCGATAACCATCCTGTAAAGTTTCTAGTTCAAGAAGAGGTCAAGGATCCATATGCATAATTTCAAGGACGGCCTCATCTAAAGGAAACTCAACATCCATGAAACCGAATCTCGACAACACATAAATACCAGGGCTCGAGGGCTCGAGGTCACACAAACAGTAAGATCAAACTCAAGAGGCAATGCCAAATTACTCGGACCAGCAGGAGGACGGAAGGGCTCACATGACCCTATTGGATAAAACACTCGATCAATTGTCGAGACCTTGTCTCGATAAGGTGAACATAATTGTAAAGATCCCATCTCATGAGAAATTAAACATCGAGAATAAGACACCACATAATTCACCTGTGGAAAGGAAGAGTCTACTCGAACACTAGGAACACACAAAGGGGGAACCTGAGCTAAAATCGAACTAGGATGGTGATTATCAAATGAAACCTGATCAATAGTCACAATGCTTCCGTTGTGAGGGAAATGCGTCACACAAAATAGCGTAGACACCATGGCCTTCATAGTATAAACATAATCATGCCCAAGAAGCATATTGAAGTCTAAAGTGCCTAACACCACTAACACATTGACTAGAATAGTCTTCCCACCTAAGGTGATAGGAAATTGAGGAAGAATCGACAAAAATTCACTACGTCTTCTATCAAAAGCCAACAGCTCACTGGTAGTTGACACAAGCCTGGGAGAACCCAAAGATTTCTAAGTCGAGGAGGATAAAATAAGTGTAGAGGATCATTTATCTACAATACATCGACGAACTCCTTTCAACATAGATTCAACCAGAACTGTTATCTGGAAAGGTGTAGAAGAAGGAAGGTGAGGTTCCACAAGATCATTCCAATCAAAGGAAACCATCCTAGGACTTGGAGGGAGTGTACTCAAAGAGAGTGGAATCCCCCCTTGTTCAAAAGGTGTTGAACTAGAAATGTTAAAGACATAGTTGAAATATGCATCAGTCCCAGAAAGAAGAGTGGGATCAACCGAAGATTGTATCAACTCAACTACTTTGGAAAATTGGTCACTCTCTAAGAGAAGAGTGGGATCGACCAAAGATTGCATCAGCGCGACCACTTCATCAACCATTGGTTGAATAGGATGCAAGACAACATGGTCAAGAGACGCATCACCCCCCAAAATGAGATCGGTATCGAACGAAGATGGGATCGGCCCGATCACTTCATCAACCAATGATTGATTAGATTGTTGGGAAACCAAAGATGAATCAAAACTACAAGGGACTTCAGGAAAGGACCATTCTCTTCATACCATAACAATAGTAAGGCACAAATGATTAAGTTGATCTCATCTGCAAATCTTACAAGGTAACTTGGGCTTACGTCCTATACCTATAGGCTTCTCAACCGTATCAATGCCCCCAACATGACTTGTAATGGTTGGTGGGTTTCCCCCAACATGATTTGTAGTGGCTAAGTGTTGATCTCCACCATGAATTGAAAAGGTTGGTGACATTTGTCCAATATGAATAGCAGTGACTAGACTCTTTCACCCAACATGAATTGCAGCGATTGGTTTCTTGTCTTCAACATGACTCACAAATGTTGTTGACCTATCTCCAACATGACTCGCAGAGGTTGGTGAACCAATCCCAGTATGACTTGCAGTGACTGGACTTTTTCCCCAGCATGACTTGTAGAGGCTAGGTGTTTGTCTCTAGCATGACTTGTAGAGGTTGGTGACATGTCTCCAACATGACTAGCAGAGGTTGGTGACTTAGTGCCAGTATGACTCACAGTGACTAGTTTCTTGTCCCCGACGTAACTCACAGAGGCTAGTGACAGTTCTCCAACATGACTAGCAGAGGTTGGTGACTTCTTCTTACTCTTCCTCTTCTTATTCCTTTTAGACTTTTGGTTACTAGTAGCTAGAATTTCACAAGAAGAGGGAGAAGATTGAATATACTTCACTAATGCAAAAGGTGAAGGATCAACATCCATATGATGCCCCTGACATAAGGTTCTTATATGAGAAAAATCAAGAGAATTCAAGACATTTGGAGTAGTTCACAACAAAACCGATAATCCTACATTCAACCTAGGAATGTTCAAAGTGGCCATCAAGGGGGCACCAATGTTTCCAAAGAATGGAAAAGCACAAGAATCCCACCGGGAATGGGTCTCTTGGTTGGTATCCTCAAAGATTTTGGTCATCACTTTATTATGCACAGGTTCATCCCTTGTGGGATTGTTCATGTCCATAAAAGTCTCATGCATTGACTCTAGTGAACCAGTGGTATAAAAACCCACACCTTCTAAGAGGCGGCTCCACACTTTTAAGAGAAAGACCAGGGGTCCTTCCCAACCAGCGAAGCGATTGGTCAACCACCCTGAATGAACAATCCAAAAGTGGGGATGCTAACACAACCTGAGGCCAACTATACAAAGAAACACTCCACTAAGAGGTCTTAAGAGAAACATCACAAGAAAACAACTTTTCCAAATCTTCAGCCCAGGTGGATAAGGTCTTGAGTCCAAAGTAATGAAAAATTGGAAAGGGAGCTTCTGGACGAAGGTACGGGTTGATTAAGTCATGTGAACCAACTAACAGAGTGAAAAGTAGTTACCTCGACCTCCACTAACCATCCTTTTCCGGTGCAAGTATCCACGCTTTGCGGGGCAGCCTTCAGCAATACTGAAAAGTGTGATGCGAACTCCACCCTAGGTACCATAAGAAACCCCTTGTAGCCACCTTTGAGATCTCTAGGAAAAGAAACTAAAGTCACAAACTCGTAGTCAAAATCCAAGGGGTACAGTAGACAATCAAAGATGCACATGTGGGAGAGGTAACTAATCCCAAAGCTCTTCCAAAGGACTTTCTACAAAAGGGTCGGTGTCACTTCAGAAAATCTCAAACTAGGTACGAAGCTTCCATAGGACTAACGTCAAGAGGGCTAGTGTCACTTCAGAAAAACTTCAACCAGGTTCAAAATTCGTAGAGGACCGATGCCACATGAGTTAGTGTCACTTCAGTAAAACCCCCCAAATACGATCAATTAAGTCTCCGATGGGTTATCTCATCGACTCTCATTTACGTGACCTCGTGTTTGACTCTTGTGTGAGAGGAGCTTCCCGGATATACTTATGTGAAATTGGGTTTTTCACTCCCTAGGTCAGAATCTTAAGTTTGTTTTTGTCCTTGGAGAAAGCAACTCTCCAACCTAAACCAAGTCCTTACCCTAAACTTGTTTGTTTACCCTCATAAAATGAAAATGTCTAATTAATTTTAGTTAGTGTTCATTTTATAGGATGTTTTTTACTCAACAAGGGTGTGGAGTGAAATTGAATGTTGTTTGAGACTCTTGAAAAAAAATAAACTTATAAGAACACTGACAAAGAAAACTTTACACTAATCCTTCAATGAAAAAGAGTTTCAAAAAAAGAAAAATACATTAACAATCATTCAAGCCTTGAAATGCAATTTTTCCATTTTCTGATGCAAAATGCACAATGAAACTTTCAAGAGAAACAAAGGAAGCAAACAAAAGGACTTTATTTCTTATTTTTCTTTTGAAATTATTTCAATATGAGAATAAAACAAAATCCTATGCTAACATCTTTTTCTTTTTCAAATAACAATGCAAAACAATGCAAAGAAAGAGACCTAACTAGCAAAAAACTAGGTATTTTTTTTTCCTTCTTCTTCTTTCTACGGAAGAAAAAACTAACAAAATATGCTAAAAGAAAGAAATCTGTGTGGCTTTATGTTTACAAAATCCAAGGAAAACACAAAAGAAAATTATCAAACTCAAATTTCAAAATTGACCACAATCATAACTAGAAAATTGAGATCTTGAGAACAACACTAGTCTTATAGTCGTGCAATCCAAGGGATAAAAGGGAGATAAATATGGATCAAAAAACTTTGTTTTTCACTCAAATTTAAGGCCTTACCAACCTCCTATAGTCCGGAAAACATTTTGGGACCAAACTCCCCCAAAAGACCCCCAAACTAGCTAAAACAAGGCTTTAAAAAGGTTGAAAAACAAGCAAAAAAGTCACTTTTTGGAGGCATATGTGATCTGTACACTAGAAAATAGTGTATAGAAGCTCATGTACACAGTTTAGATCATTGTAGGGAGTGTATGAATTTTATGCGCAGTTTTTCCTTCTACAAAGCGCGTATATATGCAATTTGGCCTTCTACAAAACGCGTATATGACCCAACACTTGAGTGTTTTTTAGCACTGATATATGCGCTTCACTCTTATATAAGGGTAGCGTATGTGCATGGCTTATGTAAAAGGAGAAAGCATATACAATTATAGAAACTTGAAAAATTTTAGTATAAATCCCAAAACCCAAAATGCAACCAAAAACACTGGGAAACCAAGAGCAAGAACTTCTGATCTAATTTTCAAGTTTAACGAGGCTTGACACAGAAATCAAAAAAAAAAACAAGATGGATCGAAACATATTGAACATCCAACTTATATCCTTCCAAAACTAAGAGAAAGGCCCAAAGACCAAGTTCTCAAACACATTCGTGACTATATAAACAGTGAATAATGTACATACATTATTCAAACAAAGGCAAATCATGTATATACGTGATCCAACCAGAGACAAAGTGCATATGGCTTAGCAATACTCAAGCAAAGAAACTGCAACCCCAAAGGGAAGCTTCTAGAAACTTGGAAAAAATTTCTGAAATGGAAAATGTTTTAAAAGAAAGCCCAGAAAACAAGAAAATTACATAAATCAAGACAACAGAGGAACCCTGAGACCGACCCAAACTAGGCGAAAACCTCCCTATTAGGATCACTGATTCTATTACGAGATTTTTACCATGTAACCTTGGGTCTGTGTCACCACAGATCTTAACCATACTTAAAAGACAAACCCTACCCTCACACATACAAACTTGCAATAAAATAACTACTTAGAAGAGATAATACAAGACTCCACACCTTATATCCAATGTTCGATGTAGTTCCTCGCTCTCAACCTTTTATTTTCTCTTGATATTTTCCTGTACCAATCTGCAAAAGGAGATCAAGTCTATACTGCAACAAGGTAGTTATGAAATCAAGAAATACATGTAATGTGGAAATTCAAATATGTAAAGCACGTTAACATATATAAATAGATTGAACAAAATTACACATATATGGAGGGAAAGAGAACTCTTTTATTGAAAATAGTATAAGTTGGTAGTTACAACCTGACTCTCACCATCAACATTGCCTCGAAGCCAACCGCCCAGGTTCCTCCACTGAACCCTTCAAGCAACAACTCAATGAAATGGCTCTTCCTCGAACGACTCAGAAGGGATAGGAACACACCCTACAACGATATATGAGAGAGGAAGGAATGTTGGAAAATTAATTTTCAGACCAGGGGATGCTACTCAGAGGTTCAGGGAAATAGGGAATGTTGCAAATCGTCAACATAATCTTGCACCAAGGTTGTCTCCCCTCATCCATACCCCCATAGGTGTTTATATACCATCCTAAATAGGTTGGGATGGTTATATTCCATTATGTACGGGCCAAGGAAAGTTTGGAAATAAGCCAAACCAAAAACCCCACCTAAAAATGTGCAATATTTTTTTTTTCAAACAATTGAGGGTATGTGTGGTTTGTACACTGGAAAATAGCATGTATACATGATTTTCACATGGGTGAATAGTGTATGGCAACAAAATTGTTGTTTTTTAGATTATTTTGATGAAGGAGAACGGGATTTAAGTTTGCAATCTAGGGAATGGACTAAGCCATCTCACAAATGCAAATTGGTCTGGCAATTTGTGGTATAACAGTTTTGTGCTTGAAATAGCTCATTGGATAGCTCTCTTTGAGTTTTTTTAATTGAACTACAGAGACAAAGTGTACCTTGGTACACTCTATTCTCGTGGGTTTTGATTGTCTAAAAACGTTGTTTAGGACCTCAAAATTTCCCCACAAGTTCATGACCTTCAAAAATATGAAAATTTCAAAAAAAATCCTATAAAAATAATTGTTTTTCTCTTATAAAAAACACTTTATTCTGCACCATCGATCTTAAATCAGGGGCAATATGAGTTGTTGATCCAACTAAACCTCCCCCATGCTCGTGGATGAATCTCCATTGTCGATTACCATCTTGAAGCAATCTGGATCGTTGATCCAAGCTCCTTTGGCGATCGATCGATCAACGATCCTCACTGTCGAACCAAAATTGTTCGTGAATCTCCCTGATGCCTAATCATCATCCAACGATTTTCAGTCATTTCTCTTGAAAAAACAAGTTTTCTCACAAACCACACTGAACCCTGACCATCAGCAATCGTCCATCAGCGAATTCCCTTAACAACCACTTGCTTTCAAAATTCATCGAACCTCAACCATCGGCGATCGACCAAGTCTTTGCTGACATGGAAACTATGTTGATGTGACATGACACATAGATGATGGCATGGCATGAAACATCATCATGAGGCATCAACTTGGATTATGCGGCTTGACATGTGGATGTTGACGTGGCATGACATGTCACCATCCTTTTCCCTTCATCGATGATCGACAACTTCTCTTGAAAGAATTTGAATATCACATTGATTATGTTGACACCCAATCATCAGTCATCGACGATGGAATATTTCTTTTGGACACAGAAACTTCCATCAAATTTTTTCGATCCCTAACCATTGGCCATCAACGACCAAAGATTTATTTTTGTTGAATCAACTCCAACACTTAGAAAACTTTCAACCAATCTTCGATTAATTTGGGTCGTCGATCTATTATTCAAAAATGATCTTGGTCGTTGATCTAACAAACTTTGCCCAACTCTGTCAACGAGTTTTGACCATCGACTTTATTTATTTCCCAAGCTCCAAAATAAAATCTTAGTCGTCAATTTGATTCATTTCCTAAACAACTAAAAATGAATCTCGACCATCGATTTGATTCATTTCCCAAACCGTCGAAAATGAATCTTGACTGTCGATTTGATTCATTTCCCAATCCGTCAAAAATGAATCTCAACCATCGATTTCATTCACCTTTCAAATGACTAAGAGCTTATTAATTTTTAAATTTATTAAAATGAATCTAGATCATTGACCTTGAGATCAAACATGATCTTGATCGTCAATTCTTCAAAATTTGTCCAGTGCCACAGGCGGCCATTAAAACATGAAATTTGACCATTCCAAGGCGAATTTGGCTCTGCATCCTACAGATTCATTCCCCAGATCATCTCTTCAACTGCCCTTAGGCATTTAAAACTCAAAATTTTGAGTTTTGAGTGGGAAAATTTTGAGTTTTAAAAACAAAGCTATGAGATTTAAAAAAATCGTTGTTGGAGATTTCCCTCTCATAGCTTTGTTTTTCCCCAATTTTGCATAGACCGAAATCTCCAACAACGAATTTTTCTAATTCGTTATGGTTCTTGGCCCATATGGGTCCAGTGTTTGAAACAGAATCTCTGATTCCATAGTGTAATTTCCCCCATCCTAGTTGAGGTCCATTATACGTGGAATACTCATAAAATAAAATAAAAATATACTAACTAATCGATTTCATGTAGCTTATCAGCTATGAATTATATAGAGATTTAACTGTTGTTTATTACCATAAATTAAATGCATCTACAACATGCTAAAATCACACATGAATGCAATAAATATCTTATTACAATAGTTTATAAATCATTCTCATTTACTGAGTTAATCCACAACAAATAGTTCATTATACAAACAGAAACAAGATAAAACACTTATATTTCAAAATAGTTGTGCAACCATATGCTTGGGATAGGCATTCCACCCAACCATAGGCTTGTTTTTCCAAATCTCAACAAAAATTCACCCTGGAGTTGAGGCTGGTAATCTACAAAAAGGGTGGTCTCTCACTGTCCACTCACAGCTCAGAAAACCTACAACCCATTGGTATTCTTCTAAAGCTATCCCGATTTTCCACCAACTCTCTTTTGCTCGATCTTCCCAACCCAAGGAATGTACCCATTCACTGATCTCAATCCATCGGGCATCCCATTCGTTTATTAGGGTCTTTCTAGCACATGTAACAAGGAATATCTCAGCTGGGAACTCAATGGAACATGTTGCTAGGAAAACTACCAGGAAAAATCACAGCAAACACTTGTTGTTATAGTGCAACTCACACAAGATTTCACTCTTTAGTCCTCACAACCTAGATCTTTAGTATTTATTGTTAGCATATTTAGACACTTAGGAGTTAGTAATATCTACTTGGTCTATTGTGTCGTTAGGTAAAAGTGTGTTTCCTAGTGTGTGTTTCTTTAGTATGCATTTGTAGTTAGTAAAACCAACGGTCACGATATGTTCCCGACATAGAGTGATCTGACGGTTCATACTCTCCTCGATCTTAACGGCCATTGATATGTGGCTTAACACCTGATTGGTCCATGATATCTATTTAAAGAGCATGGAGGGTCATTTGTTGATGACCGATTGTGAGAAACTCTTATGTAAAATCTCTCTGTAATATTTTTCTTTGCATTAATAAACTGCTCCAAGTGGTCGTGTTGGTTGGGGTCGTGAATGTTTCCACGTAGGGGTTTTACCACGTGAAAACATTGGTGTGTTGATCTTTGATCTGGTTATGTGAGTGGTTACTGAAGGTGTTCGTCCTCTGTTGGAATACCTATGTTGTCGAACATGGTATCAGAGCCTGTTTGAAGACCCGCTCCTATTGTAGATCGAGATCGTGAAGCCAAGTTGCCTCATTTCCACTTTCTATCATTTTCGTACATCTTTGGGCTGAGAGGACTATTCCATTGCGTCTGGAGCGCTCGTTTCAGTCAAGAACACTTTTCCTTTCACTCGAAAAGGGTTCCATTTTCCCAAGATACGGCCATTACAGTGAGATCCAGAGGTATCAAGCTTGAATATGCATTTTTTTTAAATTTTTGCAGAGTAGTATTTTGGTTTTATTTCGGTTTTGTTTTATTTATTTTCGGGTTGCTACTCTTTTAGATCTATGTATGCTCTTTGCCCTGCGCCTTGTGCGATCTCAGCAAATCATAAACAGATAGGAAAAGGTGCATCTTCCAGATAAGCTAACCGAGATTTAACCCTTGTTGTCATCGAGAAGCGAAATTTTTTTCTTTTGTGAAAAGAGGTTTTTTTTAGCACGCTCTCCAAGGTCGTCTTCAACAACAACAACAACCCCCCCAATCCTCCTTCTGAACATTACAATATGTTTTTCTAGATCATTTGGTTAAAACGTGCCTTATTAAGTAAGAGGTCTTGAGTTCAAGTCTCTCTTTTGTTACCTTTTTGAAAAAGTTCATGCTAAAATTGTAAAGTGTATTTCACTTCAAGTATAAAAGTGAATCAATATAAGTAGCTTTAATATTTTATTTTAGAGTTATTTATTTTGCATGCATCTTTTTTGTTATAAAGTAACTTCATTGTAAAAGTGATCCCCACTTCTCTTTATAAAAGTGGGTCACTTCATAAAACAACTTACACTATCATGTCGGCAGTTGGTTACCGTTTATGCCTTTTTTTAAAAGGGCATAACTCTCACATCAGAAGCCCATTTTCAGTGCCATTTTTTTTTAAACTGCACAATTTTTTGAGCTCTTTCCATCTAGATCATCAATTTCAGTTTTTAAGACCATATTTAATATGGCTTCTACAAGTATTGTCTTGCTTACCAGCAACAACTACTTCCAATGGAAATCTCATATGGAAGATTTATTAAGAAGTAAAGGCTTGTACCGGATCACCTTGGGAAAGGAAAAAGCACCCACTTATGCTGATAAGAAAGCCAAGTGGGATAATAGGAATGGCGAAGCACGTGGACTAATCGGAATTTCCATCTCTCTTGATTTAAGGTACCGCCTTCAAGATATTGATGACCCCAAAGAAGCTTGGGACACGATCGAATCTGTGTTTGGTAAACTCAATATTATTCGAGCACAACAATTAGAAAATCAAATACTGACCTTGAGTCCAAATGATTTTTCTTTCTTTGGAGACTATCTATCTAGGTTTAGAACACTCAGAATTTTATGTGAAGAATGTAAGATAAAGATGGAGGAAGAGTGTT
>JASDQU011025390.1:17865-32048 GCA_032191745.1 Picea mariana | reverse complement strand
ATTGAGAATCTAGCATGAGGTGGGCCCAATGAGGCCCCTCCCCTTAAGGAATTAGAGCATCTATATAGGATCCCCCCACCATAGTCATGTAGGTTCTATAGTGGGGAGGATGCCTCTAACTTTTTATATGATGGTCAATATATATGTATAGCCATTTTTGGAGAGACAGACACCTCTAATGTAAACACTATATTCCGATTACAAACACAACACATGGTTTGTTTATGGTTTGTTACCCCCTCAGGCTAGGGGTAACTAAGGAGATGATGTCTCGAGGCCCACAGGTTGAAGACATGGAGTGTTGAGAGCCAAATGACCAACTAAGCCCACATTGAGCAGATAGAGCCCCTCATCTCCACCACACATCACCATTCATTGACAACAACGTAGCAGTGTCCACCACACCAGCTTGGCCCAGAAAGGACAGCAGATATTGCTTCATGAGGTAACAAGTCCAGTCTCATGGTAAGTGTCACTTTAATAATTGAAGCATTTAAGCATGATGCAAAGAGTCCTTTCTTGATTATGAAAATTTTTTCTTGAAAATTATACCTTTTGCCTCATTTCACCTTGGTGGTTGACATGGTTTCCTAGTAAGTGGGTCACTATCGGGAAAAGGGTTTCTACTAGGGGTCTCCTTGAAGGGTCATTGTACCATTCCCGCACATATTTACCACCTTCCATGCCTCTCCCCTTTCTTTTCTTCATCTTTTGGGGTTCCTGGGCTCATTGACCCCAAGAAGGGCTTGTACCTCATTTCATGGGGAGAAGGGGTTGAAGGCCCATAAGTGTTGTGGCTGGAAAAAGTTAAAAGCCTAATATAATCCTTCTGGATGTTTTCTCTAAGGTCTTGAGATAAATGAAATGATTCTCCATAAAAATCAAGGACCTTTTTAACAAATAATTAATAAATTCCTCGCTTGATGGGGGAATGCATTTGCGGTGTCTTTTACTTTCCTTGCATATGGAACTCAATGTGTTCTAACTTCAAGTGGCATTGCGGTGCTCTTTACTTTCTATTGCACGTAGCACTCAATTTTTGGATTGTTATCACACAGTTTGTAGTTAAGGTAAAAGACGAATGAAAGGAAGGCAAACTGGCGTAACTAAGACTATCCCACCACTGTCACCTCAATGGGATAGCTCTTTCTCTTTAGGGAGGTAAGGCCCAGGGGAGACGTCCCCGGTGACCTGGGGTTTTTAAAAGGCAAAGGCTTGTGGCTAAGTAATATTATTCCCCCTCACAAGTCACCCCCAATCAGAAAGTTCAGCTTAATAGCCAATAAAGATAAAAGATAATCAGAAATAGTAACCAAGAAGTGTACCTGCCTGAGACAAAGCAACAAAAAAACTATACATGTGCAAGGTTACTTGTTGGTTATTACTTCATATAATCAATGACTTTCTAATAATAAGCAATTGAGCAAAAATGATGATGAAGTAAATCAAAGTTGTGCAATGGCAATGATTATAATATATCACTTCACAATAAATACTAATGGCAATCAATGTGACAATATCAATACTAGAAATAACGCCTTAGCCAATCATTCAATTGCTTTAAAGATAAATCAACGCTACAATGTATAAGTATAACACAAGTGGATTATGGCAGCTATAGAGTTAGTAATTGTTAGTCTAAAATCTAGGGTTAGTAAGAGTTAAAGGTTGTTCAAAGTTGTTTAAAAGTTGTTTGTGATCAAGGTACTCAATACAAGAGGCCTTAGATCAGTGCGCTACTAGGGCATATGGAGTCAAAAGAGGTTGCAAAGGTTGAAGGACTAAATGATAATGAAAAGACCAAAGACAAGAGAGTTAAATGTTGAGGTGTTGCTAAGGCAAGGCCTCAACAATGAAGGTGTAGAAACCCTAGGCCTTGATGTGTTTTCCTCCTTCTTAGCTCAATAACAAGGAAAAAACGGCCAGCTAGAAGAGTATGGATAGAGTTTTTCTATGGCAAGGCTCTATCTTACTTCAACCAATCAAAAAAGCTCTTAACTTGGTAGGGACATGAGACAAGGACCTTAGCATGTGCTTGTCACCTAGGGTTTAATTCAACAAATTATAATAACAAATGCAAGTAAACAAAACCATAACCATTCAATTAAGAAGTGTTGCATAAATTCACTTACATAAACCATGCATTCAAGTAGCCAAACCCTAGTTGTAAACCTTCCACCAAGAAGAAATGCAAAAAATGCCAAGAAAAGTCTTCCTTCAACAAGTGTGCCTCAAAATTTCAGCCAAACCCCTATAATAGGACACAAATTTCAGACCTCACTAATGTGTGAGTGAAAGATGATGAAAATATGAGAGTGAAAACCCTCAATAGATACCATACCAATGACCTTAATTAAAATTTAGGTCATCAAAAGGCCGATAAGGCCAAAATACACAATAATATTGTTTTACACTAAATTGTCATAAATTAAAACCTAATCAAGCAAAATCAAGACGCCATGCCCCTTCTAGGGTGACGTTAGCCCTTTCTAGGGAAAATGCAACCTCCTGGAGCAAAACGTTAGCCCTCCTTGGGCTTCTCCAACCTGCCACATATGCCAAACTACCATGACTATCTCCCAAAATGTCCATAAAGTTGGATGATGTCATGAACCTCCTAGGTGACTTTTTGGGCCTTCCAAGGCAAACGTTCCAATTAAAAGGGTACAACCCCCCCTAGGTAAGGCTTTGTCAGGGTGCCTCTATGGAACGTCCTCCTCTTCTCCGGTGCAAACCCCTCTATCCTGTTTCTGCCCCCTGCTGGGGTCTCAGCATCAATATTATTAAACATGTGCATGAAACCCCTTTTACCCCAGTCAAGTGCTCAAAGATGTTATACAAATCTGCAATACAAGTTTGGAGGAGGTGACAAGGCGTCCTATTGGGCTAGTGTCCACTGGAAAAGGGATGTTTCCGGAAAAGATTAAATCCAAGTCATGTAAATGGGTGAGGTGGATAAGGGATATCCTGACAAGGGGTGCAGTGAAAGCAAGGAAATGCAGGGCTTACCTGTGGGTTCCTTTGTAGAAGGCGAGTTGCACCTGTCCTGGATGCAAATGTTTCCAAGCCCATTCATGCCTTTTATTCTTATTCTTTATTGCTTTTTCTTCAAGAAGATAATCAGGGGACACTGCCCTGGTGTGGTGACCAGTGGTGGCAATGTTACCCACAAGCACTTTCACGGAAATGAGAAGTATGGCTCGTGATGAGACCCCCTTTCTCTTGGCCATGCAACCAAGAGCCACTACCCTGGCGTGGTAACCAGCTGCTAGTAGTGTCATACCGCTAGGTGCCCATGGACCTAATAGCTTGGCTCGTGATGAGACCCCCTATCCTCTGACTAGGTCTTGTTTTTTTTATATTATTTTATGGGTCCCTCTTGTTTATTGCTGAGAATCCTTTTATTTCTTTCTTGGGGATCCCTGGGTGAAGCATCTCGAGGTTTTATTTTTGGGATTTTATCTTTTTCCAGCTTGCTTTTACCTTTTGGGCCTTTAGTCCCTTCTTCCCATAAGGCAAGGTGCAACCCTTAAATGATTGGCCAACCCAATGCCCGGACCAATGTAATGGGATGGATGAGCGGGAAGCAAGATGAAAAGTGGTAAGTATGAAAGGAGTGGACAATGGCTTTTCATAAATCCCCCCAGTGGCAACTCAAAACCTATGGGTACAAGATTGCTAGGGCATCCTATCATCCCCCCAGACATGGTCAAGTGGACAAGTATAAGATCCAAGCATTTGTTAGAAACAAAAGGAAGTAAATGCACATATTCAAAGGTTTTGAGGATCAGAGTGACACATACCATGATACAGAGACTCATTACCTCATGGAGCAAGAACCATCTCTGATACAGGACCAAGCCAATGGTGATGGATGTTGTTGTTGTTGACAAAGTGGAGGCGCTAAAAGGGAGAAAAGATGGGCCCTCCAGGGCCATGCTCAAGTCGATCTGGCTCTCGGTACTCCATGTCTAGGACCTGTGGGCCTCGAGACATGATCTCCTAGTTATCCCTAAAAGTGGGGGATAACATATGGCTCTAACTCGGGGACATGTGCTCACTGTAGAGTGCATGAGAACCTCAACATCTTTGGCATAACCTGTAACCTGCTTGATCTCAATAGAAACTATTAGTAATCCTTTGGGGTGGTGATATCACCCCCAGCTCATATATATAAAACTGAAATAAAAACAATCATATGTACAAGTGTGAAAGCAAACTACTCTAACATGAAATGAAGATGGTATAATACAATGAATGCAAATGCCTACTTACTTACATGTACTTACCTGTCATGTTGTTGGTGGATAGTAATGCTTGATGTGCAAAGCGTTTACTAACATAGTGGAGCTTCTCCTTCCATGGTGCCCAAGTTGAAAGAGTTTGTACCTGCATGACTCATGATCTTGTAAGGACTTGTCCATAAACCATCCAATTTTTTGTGCATACCAGGCTTCTCCTTTCTCTTATCCCATAACAATACGAGATCTCCCTCAATGAAGTTTCTTTCCCTTGCCTTGTGATCAAAAGTGTTTTTTATCTTCTGCTAGTTTCTCCCCATTTGTCTTAGGGCGTTTCTTCTAGATTCATCTAACTCTATCAATTGGTTAATTCTCCCTTGGATTGCTTCCTCATCAGTAGCATATTGTTGAGCAAAACGAGGGATGGGAATTTGGAGGTTTACAGGAAGTTTAGCCTCTAGTCCACATACCAGCTCAAAAGGAGTCTTTCCTGTAGAGGTCTTTGTTGTTATTCGACTGCCCACAAGGCGTATTTGATTTTTCCATCCCAAAACTTCTTATTTTGCCCCACGACCTTTTTGATAATATTCATAAGGTTTTTGTTGCTAGATTCTGCTAATCCATTCCCTTGCGGATAGTAGTTGGAGGAGTGGGATAGGACAATGCCATACTTGAAACAAAAATCTACTAGTGCATGGGAGCTAAATGCCTTGGCATTATCTATGGTAATTTTGGAAGGGACACCGAACCTAGTTATGATCTGTTCCTCCAAAAAATTCATGACTACCTCCTCAGTGGATTTCTTTGTGGGGATAGATTCAACCCATCTAGTAAAATAATATGTGGCTGTTAGGATCCGCTGGTAACCATTGCTTGAATTATCCTTAAACTTCCCTATGAAATCCAAACCCCATTGTTGAAAAGGAGCCTCCACTACTATGGGTTTTAAAGGTTGTGCTGGAAGTTTTGGTTTACCAAAGAAATATTGGCAAGGTTGGAAAGATCAGACATATCGGTGAGTATCGAAAAAAAGTGTTGGCCAATAATATCCAACCCTTAGGATCTTGTGGGCAGTAGTACGAGCTGCGAAATATCCACCACAAAATCCGGAGTGTAATTCCTTTAATACTTTCCTTGCTTCTTCTTGGTTGACACATCTAAGGAGCACCCCATCAAGATCTTTCCAACCAAGGCCATTCTCGGTTAAACAGTATTTCATGGCCTTAAGTCTCAAGGCCCTTCTTTTGTAGTCAACTAAGTTATTAGGGAATGATATATTCTTAAGGTAATAGATGATATCAGAATACCATTCATCATGTTCTAATTCACTGACCACTACATTTATTTGTTCACTTTCTCCCAACGGTATGGCTTCTTGGTTGCCTTTGGTTAGCATCTGGGCCAGACCTTGTCCCTTTACTATCTTGGTTGGTTTTATCTCTAAGTCATACTCTTGGATTTTGGAGACCCATTTACCCCTAGTACCCATACAATATTGTTGTGATAAGACATATTTTACTGTTGGTTAAGGGACATAAGCTTTGATTTTGTTGTAACCAACGTAGTTTCTAAAATGCTTAAGGGACTTTACCAAGGCATATGCTTGCTTCTCAGTAATGGAATAATTCAACTCTAAATCTCTAAGGACTTTACTCATAAAATCCACGGGGTGTTCATAATCATCAGCGTCCTGTTGCATCAAAACACCTGCAATGGTATCCTTAGAGGCAAATGAGAATATTATGAAATCTTGTGAATAATATGGGCTGATCAAGATTGGGGCTTGGGAGATAGCTTCCTTTATATCTTCAAAAGACTTGATGGATTTATCATCCCATTTGAAGGAAACGTCCTTTTTTAGTAAAGCACTCATGGGTTTTATCCTCTCGGCAAAGTTTGGGACAAATCTTCGAATGAAGTTGATCTTTCCGAAAAAGGACTGCAAGGACTTTTTGTTGACTGGGGGGCGGACATATTTTATTGATTGGACCCTTTCAGGGTCTATGGAGATTCCCCCCTTTGAGGCCACGTGACCCAAAAGTTTCCCTTCATCAATCCTGAAAACAGATTTCTTAGGGTTTAAGGAGATACCATACTTTCTACATCATTCAAAAACGATCCTGAGGTGTGAAATGTAGTCCTTCCTATCCTTTGAGACAACTGTGAGATCGTCCTGGTAAATTTCTATGATTTTTGGTATAAGGTCCCTAAACGCAAAATCCATTGCTCTCTCGAAAGTGGCACCGGCGTTCATAAGACCAAACAGCATTCGTAAATACATAAATGTTCCCCAAGGTGTAGTAAATGTTGTTTTAAGTTGGTCCTCTCTTTTAAGCAAGACATGGTTGTATCCAGAGAATCCATCCAACATGGACATCATCCCAGCCCCTATAACTCTTTGTAGCAAATGTTCCATGTTCGTGAGGGGGTAGTTGTCTTTCAATGACAATTGGTTAAGGTTGCGGAAATCAACACACAGACGTATATCACCGGTTTTCTTTCGGACAACTACCAAATTCGACATCCATGAGGAATATCTGATGGGATCTATGATACCAGCATCAACCATCTTTTGTAGCTCCTTTTGTATTTGTCTTGCCAATTTTGGGTTGACGTGCCTTAGTTTTTGTCGGAAAGGTTTAGCCCCTTCTACCAAAGGTATAGCATGTTGAATGACATCACCCCTATAGGCTTTCAATTCATCGTAATTCCAAGCAAAAGTATCTTTGAATTCCCTTATGAGGTCCAAAATTTCAGCCATTTCCTTTTCAGTAGCTCCCTTCCCTATCTTGACCATCCTTGGATCTATTTTCGTACCGATATTGAATTCTAGAGCTTCATCTGCTTGTTTACTAGGCTTCTTTCTTTTGAAAACGTCATGTCTGTCAAAGAGGTTTTCCAAAGGAATGCATCCTTTAGGCAAGGTGCTATTTTGGAGGTTTATAACCTCCAAGTTCATGGATTCAGCCAGGAAATTTATTTGGGAGTCGGTGAATTCTTTGTTGTTTTCCATAAACCTAATGATCTGGTCATCATCTTCAAAGACTTGCCAATGTTCCAAATTATCCTGGATAGAAGGTCTAAAGAGGACTTCCATTTTGCACAGGTCTCAGAGCAGACCATCATAGGGCTATAAAGTGGAAGTTGAAACAGCTAAGGCATCTGCCACATGGTTTTCATCTCAAGGAATGGCTTCGATTGAAACTATCTTAAAGGATTTTGAAATGGATTGTGCAAGGTCTCGATACTTCTTCAGATTCTCATTCTTGGTAGTAAACTTTAGTAGCACTTGTGATACTATAAGGTCCAAGTCCCCTTTCACCCTTAAGTATGTGACACCTTTGGCAATTTCCAAGTTGAGACCTAGGATCAATGCTTCATATTCAGCGATGTTGTTTGCGTAGTGGTATTCTAGTCTATAAGAGTAGTAGAAGGTCTCACAGGAATGAATTGTTAAGACAATCCCAACACCTGATCCGGAACTTGAGTGAGATCCATCAAATTCTAAAGTCCAAATTCCTTCAAGTGTTTCAATAGCATCACCCCCAGAACTTCCTCATTGGACAAACCAATTATCGATGTCAATGTTAATACATAGGATTTGATCATTGGGTTCATAAAGGATTTCAACTAGGGATCCTACAAGGGGTTCTCTGTGGAGGGTGAAGAATCCTCCTTCCAAGTGAGAAATAATCAGTTTGGATTCTTGGTCTTTTAAACTTCCAGCTAGGTGCTTTATAAGGTATTTGTGGAAAATGATACCCCAATTGCTCAAAGCATCTACCACTATCACATCTATATTAAAAGGGGCGCTAGGGAAAGAGTTGAAGGAAACGTTTAAATCCTTGATAATTCCCTTTGCAAAATCCCCTTGGGCATTTGGTTGTGAAAAGCTCAGGCCCAATTGATGAATGACTTCCTCAGTCATAATGTTGGTTGTAGCATTTGGGTGAAAAACACAATTGTGGAGGAGGGAGTCATTGACTTGGAGAGTGACGTAAAAAGGTGTGACCACACCATATTTTGATCCAACATTTTCTACCCGGTGGACAAAAAGAGGGACTTCTTCAAGAAGGTCATCTTTATAAATTTGTGACAAGGAAGCTTCAATATCTTCATTCTTGTGTGGAAAAATGTCTTGAAAGGGTTCTACTCCCGTGGGAGGTTCCCAAAGAGGAACATCTTGTACGTTGGTATGATAAGTGATCCATTTCCTTTTGAGAACCATGGGTCTCACTTCAAGGATTTCCGGAAGGTTAGGTTCAGTTTCTATAATATTTTCATCACTAGATCCCCAGGGGTTGTTATTATGTGAGAGGTTAACCTGATGGATGTAGTCCCCGAACTCAAGGTTATTCTCAATTTGGTAAGAGAAATCGTGTGCTTCTTCTAAGGTTGAGGGTGACTGATCCTTGAAGGTAAACTGCAAGATTCCTTTCAATGAGTTCAGGTAGTGTTGGAGGATGGCTTCCTCTAAGTTTAGGTTGGGTTGGAGTTTCTTAAGGAGAAGGTTGAATCTATCATTGAAGTCCCTAATACTTTCGTTGGACCCTATGCAAATATCAATGTATTGAGAGTACAAGGATTGTGCGTTTTCTTGTTTACACCACCTTATTTTGAAGGCTTTTTATAGTTCTTCAAGAGTTTTTATGCTTCCTTTTGGGTAAGACTCAATCTAGGTTTTGGCTTCCCCAATGAGAAAGCTTGCAAAGAGCCTCATAAAGACATCAAGGTGTTCTTGACCGGTTTGATGAAACTCAAAAATTTCACAAAACTGGGTCCAATGTCAGTTACCGGAGGGTACTCCTTTTCATGAGAAACTTGGTATCCATGATTTGACCCCTTTGGGTATGTCATGTAATCCCCCTTGGATGTTAGCTAGGTCAAAAGAACCAAAGATTTTTTTGGGAGACCATCTGGGAGAACTCACAGAGGTAACAGGGTTTGTAGGGGTAGTGGAAACCACAGCAGAAAGAGGTAAGTACTGAAGCCCGCTACGGGTCGTCATTTGTGGAGTCGCCAGATAATTTGCTTGAAATTATCAAAAAGAAAAGGGAAAACACCCTAAGTGGAGTCGTTAGGTAAGCTTGTAAGATAGAGACTCTAGAGGCAAGGCTTACTGAAAAGTGTCGTCTTGAGGAGAATTGACTCAGTGTTCCCCGACAACGACGCCAAAATGTTGTCGCATAGTTTGTAGTTAAGGTAAAAGACGGATGAAAGGAAGGCAAACTGGCGTAACTGAGCCTATCCCACCACTATCACCTCAATGAAATAGCTTTTTCTATTTAGGGAGGTAAGGCCCAGGGGACACGTCCCCGGTGACCTGGGGTTTTGAGAAGGCAAAGGCTTATGGCCAAGTAATATCATTCCCCCTCACAAGTCACCACCGATCAAAAAGTTCGACTTAATAGCCAATAAAGATAAAAGATAACCGGAAATAGTAACCAAGAAGTGTACCTGCCCGAGACAAAGCAACAAGCAAACTATACATGTGCAAGGTTACTTGTTGTTTAGTACTTCATATAATCAATGACTTTCCGATAATAAGCAATTGAGCAAAAATGTTGAAGTAAATCAAAGTTGTGCAATGGCAATGATTATAATATATCACTTCACAATAAATGCTAATGGCAATCAATGTAACAATATCAATACTATAAATAATGCCTTAGCCAATCATTCAATTGCTTTAAAGATAAATCAATGTTGCAATGTATAAGTATAACACAAGTGGATTATGGCAGCAATTGAGTTAGTAATTGTTAGTCTAAAAGCTAGGGTGTGGTCACACATTTTTAGTCTAAAATGTTTGTGATCAAGGTACTCAATACAAGAGGTCTTAGATCAATGCACTACTAGGGCATATGGAGTCAAAAGAGGTTGCAAAGGTTGAAGGACTAAATGATAATGAAAAGACCAAAGACAAGAGGGTTAAATGTTGAGGTGTTGCTAAGGCAAGGCCTCAACAATAAAACCCTAGGGGAGAAAGGCTCACTAAGGTGTAGAAACCCTAGGCCTTAGTGTTTTCTCCTCCTTCTTTAGCTTATTGGCAAGATGAAATCAGCTAGCTTGAGTAAGAATTTATGGGGCTAAAGACAAGAGAATTAGAATATGAAGTGTTGCTAAGGCAAGGCTTCATCAAATAAACCCTAGGGGAAAACAGCTCATCCAGGTGTAGAAACCCTAGGCCTCGATGCGTTTTCCTCCTTCTTAGCTCAATAACAAGGAAAAAATGGCTAGCTAGAAGAGTATGGATAGAGTGTTGCTATGGCAAGGCTCTATCTTACTTCAGCAAATCAAAAAAGCTCTTAACTTGGTAGGGACATGAGATAAGGAACTTAGCATGTGCTTGTCACCTGGGGTTTAATTCAACAAATTATAATAACAAATGCAAGTAAACAAAATCATAACCATTCAATTAAGAAGTGTTGCAGAAATTAACTTACATAAACCATGCATTCAAGTAGCCAAACCCTAGTTGTAAACCTTTCACCTAGAAGAAATGCCAAAAATGCCAAGAAAAGTCTTCCTTCAACAAGTGCGCCTCAAAATTTCAGCCAAAACCCTAGAATAGGGCACAAATTTCAGACCTCACTAATGTGTGAGTGAAAGATGATGAAAATATGAGAGTGAAAACCCTCAATATATACCATACCAATGACCTTAATTAAAATTTAGGTCATCAAAAGGCCGACAAGGCCAAAATACACAATAATAATGTTTTACACTAAATTGTCATAAATTAAAACCTAATCAAGAAAAAGCAAGACGTCATGCCCCTTCTAGGGCGACCTTATCCCTTTCTAGGGAAAATGCAGCCTCCTGGAGCAAAATGTTAGCCCTCCTTGGGCTTCTCCAACCTGCCACACGTGTCAAACTACCATGACTATCTCCCAAAACGTCCATGAAGTTGGATGACATCATGAGCCTCCTGGGTGACGTCCTGGGCCTTCAAAGGCCAACGTTCCAATGAAAAGGGTACAACCCCCCTAGGTAAGGCTCTGCCAGGGTGCCTCTGTGGAACGTCCTCCTCTTCTCCAATGCAAACCCCTTTGTCCTGTCCCTGCCCCCTGTTGGGGTCTCAGCATCCATCTGGTGGGCTCTTCAGCCCCATGGAGGTCTGAACTAATCATCTCCCCATGTGTACCTATCCAATGTGGTACTTGTCCATCGGGCATGATCCTGCACATCAACAACTACGCCCTCCATGGGCTCATAAGTCACAGGGATCATAGCAATGTCGATCACATCTCATCATCAATATTATTAAACATGTGCATGAAACCCCTTTTACCCCAGTCAAGTGCTCAAAGACATTATACAAATCTGCAATACAAGTTCGGAGGAGGTGACAGGGCGTCCTATTAGGCTAGTGTCCACTAGAAAAGGGATGTTTCTGGAAAATATTAAATCCAAGTCATGTAAATGGGTGAGGTGGATAAGGGATGTCCTGACAAGGGGTGCAGTGAAAGCAGGGAAATGCAAGGCTTACCTGTGGGTGCCTTTGTAGAAATCAAATTGCACCTGTCTTGGATGCAAATGTTTCCAATCCCATTCATGCCTTTTATTCTTATTCTTTATTGCTTTTTCTTCAAGAAGCTAAGCAGGGGACACTGCCCTGGTGTGGTGACCA
This sequence comes from Picea mariana, assembly GCA_032191745.1. NCBI lineage: Eukaryota > Viridiplantae > Streptophyta > Pinopsida > Pinales > Pinaceae > Picea > Picea mariana. The sequence continues at coordinate 20,174 of JASDQU011025390.1, read as the reverse complement.
GTGGTGGCAATGTTACCCACAAGCACTTTCACGGAAATGAGAAGGTTGGCTTGTGATGAGACCCCCTTTCTCTTGGCCATGCAACCAAGATCCACTACCCTGGCGTGGTAACCGACTTCTAGTAGTGTCATACCGCTAGGTGCCCATGGACCTAATAGGCTGGCTCGTGATGAGACCCCCTATCCTCTGACTAGGTCTTGTTTTTTTTATTATTTTATGGGTCCCTCTTGTTTCTTACTGAAAAGCCTTTTATTGCTTTCTCGAGGATTCCCTGGACGAAGCATCTCGAGGTTTTATTTTTGGGCTTTTATCTTTTGCTAGCTTGCTTTTACCTTATGGGCCTTTAGCCCCTTCTTCCCACAAGGCAAGGTGCAACCCTTAAATGATTGGCCAACCCAATGCTCAGACCAATGTAATGGGATGGATGAGCGGGAAGCAAGATGAAAAGTGGTAAGTATGATGGGAGTGGACAATGGCTTTTCAGAAATCCCCCCAGTGGCAACTCAAAACCTATGGGCACAAGCTTGCTAGGGCATCCTGTCATCCCCCCCAAACATGGTCAAGTGGACAAGTGTAAGATCCAAGCATCTGTTAGAAACAAAAGGAATTAAATGTACATATTCAAAGGTTTTGAGGATCAAAGTGACACATACCATGATACCCGGACTCATTACCTCATGGAGCAAGGACCATCTCTGATACAGGACCAAGCCGAAGGTGATGGATGTTGTTGTTGCTGACAAAGTGGAGGCGCTGAAAGGGAGAAAAGATGGGCCCTCCAAGGCCATGGTCAAGTCGATATGGCTCTCGGTACTCCATGTCTAGTACCTGTGGGCCTCGAGACATGATCTCCTAGCTATCCCTAAAAGTGGGGGATAACATAGACCATAATAAATGAATGGCAATAAGGGTTTGGAAAAACGTTGCATTGCAAATGAAGGATGCATCACACCCTCCAAAAAGGAACCTATAAATGAGACGATATGAGCCCTTGATATGTCAAGCACCCCATGCCCAAAAGTCATACCCCCATCCACCTCATATTCACTACATGACTTAGAGAGAGTCTTCTTGAGAAACACTCCTTGACTTGGGGATTGGCCTACCCAATAGGGCACCATGACAACACTCCCTTGCTCAAATTTGGCAATTTTATAAGTTCTTTGAGCATTTGTTTAGTTTGAAAAGGGGGGATTTTATGCACATGTTTGGGTGGTTCTTTTATTAAATGTGGCTTACTTGGCATAATACATGTGACTTGTTGACCCTTGGAGGGCGTACTTGTTGTCTTTGTAGGACCTTTCCAAGTGAAAGTTATCCATGGATGAATTATGCCACTTTGACCTTCATGAGGGGTTGAGAACCCCTAGGATGGACACCATACCCCACAGGTTGGGAAGAGCACCCCGGAGTTATTGTGTACATAAGATGATGGACGTTGCCTTTGGAGGCACTTTCACAACACTAGAGGGTGACACCATATCCCTTTGTACATGGATGTTGGCCTTTGGAGGCCTAGGACATCACTTCTTAAGCCCTTGGCATCATGTGGAAGCTAGGGTTTGGTGGGCTTGATGGTTCTGGAGGTGATGTGATGTTGTTTGAAGGAAGAAGATGCATGGCATGACACTCTAACGCATGAGAGATTGACTCATTGCCTTTGGAGGCCCAACAATCTGCATCTTGAGGCTCAATCTCTCACTTTTAGGCCTCATGTCACCCTTTTAGGGCATGACATCACCCTTTTTAGGAATTTACTTTATGTAATTTTTATATTTGCAAATTGTAAGGGCAAATAAAGGGGGTCAACCCTCTTTTAATTTGTTGTTGACAATTTTAGGTGGACAAATTGGTTTAGATGGCCTCATATAAATAAAGGCCATAAATTCTTCATTTAGAAAACTCGTCACTTGAGAATTACATAACGCTTGGCTGAAGTTTTCTCCCTCCTTGGGAAATTCGTTATCTCTTGTCTCTTGTGCAAAATGGATGGAAAGTTTATCTATTGGTGGAAAAAAGGCTAGTGATTTCTCTTGGATGCTTGTTCTTGGCAATTTGGTGGAATCTCCTTGATAAGGGTTTTGCATGCTATCTCTTGGATTAGGTAAGGAATTTCTGCAATTTTCTGTGTTCATTCTTGATTTCAAGGTTATTTTGTCAAACCCTTGGAGGAGTATAAGGGCATACACCCTCCATCAAGGAATTTCTTTCTATTGTTATTGAAAAGGCTTAAGGGTTGCTACAAGGAGTAAAAGGGCTTACACCCTTGTAGCTTAACCTTGTTAGGGTTTGTTTTCTCTAAGGAGTAA
>JASDQU011025389.1:20906-34651 GCA_032191745.1 Picea mariana | reverse complement strand
GTTACGGGGAAAGGAAAAGGGACGGGAAGGGTTGGGGAAAAAGGGTTACGGGAGAAGGTAAAGGGGACGGAAAGGGGAGATAAGGAGTGTGTGAGGGTTTACGGGTGTGTGCAGGGAGGGTTTTTTTTTTTAATTTAATCTTAGAATTTGCAGCGGATTTTATTTTTTTTATCTCGAATTTATGAACTGTAAATGGCCAAGGGCCAAGTCTTGGTCAAAGACCCGAATCAGAGAAAATTTGATAATTTTTGTGGCCAAAAGACCGGTCAGAATGGCCCTGGTAAGAGTCTGGCCAAAGGCCGGGATCAGACTTTCTCTGATACCAAATGAGACGAACAAATTTCGCTCACACAAGAATTATCCAAAATACTTGGAATATAATAAAGTAATCCATTTAGGACTGTAAATAATATATGAATAGATAAGATATGATAATATGATAAGATGATTACAATTGAGAATGAGGGCTCGTTTATATACCCACGCAGGGGTGCCCTTAACCAATAGTCATGTCCTTTGAGACATGACCTTTCATTATTAATAATTATTATTTATTAATTAATTATTATGTTATGAATATCTATTTTATATGTATATTTATGTTCATAACAAATTGTCGCAGGTCTGGACATATTTCTTTGCATCTTTGAATATTGAGGGCCAATAACAACCCATATATAAAATCTTATGCCCAGTCCTGCAATCTGCAAAATGTTTTCCATAGGGCTCATCATGACCTTCCTTCAGTATGTCATAGATTTCATCATCTCTTACACATCTTCGGATCTGGATATCAACCCCTATGTGAAAAAGATATCCACCAATCCAGGTGAATCGTGCACTACGTTGGGCGATCAAGTTCCTTTCCCTTGATGATAGGTGTGTTGGTAATTTCCCAGCTACCAAATAACTTGCCACATCAATGTACCAAGGTGGCTTAGTAGTGACATCGAATAGACATTCGTCTGGAAATTGGTCTTCAACTATCAAAGAATCATATGTTTTTGGTACGCAAGACAAGAAGTATGCAACGAGATTCTCTCTTTCGGGTTGATCCTTGATGGTGATGTCAAATTCCTGCAATAGTAATAACCATCGAGTAACCCATCCATTAGTAATAGGTCTATTAGCTAAATATTTAATAGCAGAATGATCAGTATACAGAATAATTGGATAGCCTATAATATAGTGACAAAATTTATTAATAGCATGTATAACGGCTAAAAATTCTTTTTTTGTTATTGTATAATTTAATTCAGTGGGAGTAAGGTTTTTGCTAATAAAATAAATAGCATAAGGTTTCATGTCTTCTTCCTTTCCAAGGATAGCGCCTATGATGATAATCGATGCATCTATGGAGATGTGGAATGGTATTTTCTAGTTTGGTCCTCTCAGCACTGGTGTTGTCGAAATCATCTTTTTAAGTCCTGCGAATGCCACAACACACTTATTAGACCACTGAAATTCCGCATTACCAGTTAAAGCATGTAAAGGTGCAGAAGTTCTTGCAAAATTTTTCATGAATTTGTGATAGTATCCTGAAGCACCAAGGAGACTATGTACCTCAGTTTGTGTACGTGGTGTAGGCAGATTAAGGATTACCTCTATTTTTGTTAGGTCTACCCTGATTCCGTCTCCAGAAATATAATGCCCTAGAACCACACCTTCAGTCATCATCATATGACATTTCAGGACTTAAACATAACCTAGTAGCAATGCATCATTCCAGTACCTTCTCCAGATTGCTTAGAGCTTGATCAAAGTCATCGCCATAAGGGGTGAAATTGTCCATGTAAACTTCAAGCCCTTCATTAATCAGATCCGAAAATATGCTCAGAATGGCCCTCTGGAATGTGGCTAGAGCATTACATAATACAAAGGGAAATGCTTTGTATGGAAAGGTACCCCAGGGACACGTGAATGTAGTTTTATCTTGATCTTCCGGGGAAATATGGATATGATTATAGCCACTAAAACCATCTAGGAAGGAGAAAAACTTATTCCCTGCTAAAGTATCAATGACCTTATCGATGAAGGGTAGGGGGAAGTGATTCTTTTGGGTAGCTTTGTTGAGTTCTCTGTAGTATACATAGATTCGTCATTTCCCATTCTTCTTGGGAATGATCACTAGTGGGGCAACCCACCGACTTTCCGAAATAGGATATATAAAATATACATCCAATAGTTTCTGTAATTATTCTTTAACAACGTCCCTGAGGTGAGGATTCAATCTTCTTTGGGGTTGTCGGATGGGTCGATCATCTTTCTCAATATAAATATGATGTGTGCAGAGTTGTGGATCAATTCCCTTCATGTCAGAATATTCCCAAGCAAAAGACTGTTGATACTTAGAAAGGATCTGAATTAATTTGTGTTGTTGTTGCTCATTTAAATTAGCATTAATATTCAGAAACCTCCCTGGTGCAATCTCAATTGATTTGTTGTTATGGACAATGGTAGTGGGGATCTGTTTTTCCATCAATTCTTCCAGCGAATCTCCCTGTGCTTCATTATCTAACACAAATTTTATCATTTGGCATGTCAGGTTACTTACAATAGATGGGCTATTAATGAAGTTGTTGATCACATCATCTTCTAGTTGGTTTTGGAGTCCCAGAGATTCTTCCAGTCTGAGAGGGGGTCGTAGATATTTTTCTGGATATCTAGGTGGTGGCAACTGCTGATGTATAATGGATGGGCTTGGTTTAGCTAGAGGATACAGGATGAGATTCTTTGTAGCACCTCCTATAGAAATTGTCATGTTTCCCATGCAACATCCTATGTATGCATCTGTTGTTGCGAGCCATGGTCTCCCCAGTATTAATGGATGTCCATCGAGACCACTTCTTGGGTTGATAATGAGGAAATGAGCTTGATATTCCCAGAAATCGATTGAAATTACTATATCCTGTAATGTACCAACTGGTTTGAACATTGATCGATCAGCTAATTGTAACATAATTGGAGTTAGTTCAAAGAAAGTGAAACCCAGGGTGTTGCAAGTCTCAATGGTCAAGATATTAATGGTTGCCCCTGAATCCACTAGTGTATTTGGAAATGAACAACCCTCTATCTGAACTGCTACTACGGGATTCCCTGGGTCTACATATTTGACCGATTTTTGTCTTCCTACAATGAGATCAGACAAGGAACCTACCACATGCACAATTGATGATGAATTTTTAACTTTCCTGACAAGCTTCTTCCCACATAATGCCTTAATTGTCTTCACATAAATTGGGATGTCTTGCAAAGCCTGCAGGAGTGGGATCCTAACATATATATTCCTTAGTTCCCCTACGATGTCAAATTTAGGATACACAGTTGGTTTTTCTATCATCAGTCTTTCGAGGAACGGGGGAGGAGGAGTTACATCCTCATCAGGATTTTGTTGCTCGACTATGTTTCCTCCCTGCTATGTTTCTTTCGTTATGACCATAGTCGAAGGTGTTATTATTGGTTGTACATTATTTTCATTCTCCTACTCTTGGTGAATTTTACTCTCTTCAGGAGAAATTATGTGCACTAACCTCAGTTGGAGTTCGTTGCACCCTACGGAGTTGATTTCCATGTCCACATTCTCAATAATCTTCACAAGTTGGGTTGGTCTATTATTGGGATTTGGGTGGGGTTGAGCTGCTAATTGAGGGCACAATTTTGGTTGAGGATTCTAGGGTAGTTGGAGTGGAGCTTGCAACGTGGATTAAGTTTGAGAGGTCATCCCCATGGGTTGATTGGTAATTCCCATGGGGCGCTACCAATTTTGGTTCCAATTGGGGTTTTGGGTAGCTGTGTTGGGCCACTGTGAAGGATAGGGGTTATTACTTGTATTTTTCTAGGATGGGGTGAGGTATTGTGAGTTTGGCCAGGTACGGTTTGTAGCATATTGGTTTGGCCAGCTAGGATTTGTAGCAAATTGATTTGGCCAGCTAGGATTTGTAGCAGATTAGTCTGGCCAGGGGGCATTAGGATATTGTAGGGACTGCCAGGTGGGGTTAGCAAATGGCTGTCCCTACCATGTGTTTTCAAATTTTTTTTGTTGATTATACTGTCCAGAAAAGAAAGAAGAGGGATCTTGTTGTGTACCTGGGCGATGGGCCTGCCATTGGGGACGTTGAGCCATCAGGTATAACGGTTTTGCTTCCTGTTCTGCTTCTCTAAAGATATATTTCAATCCTGGGAGTGATGGGCATTGCTCCATTGCATGATATTTGGCACAAATGGCGCAAACCCAAACCACATCCAAAGGGAATTCCTGCGGACCATGTTTTTTTCTACATCGGTGGCAAAATATGGCCAAGGTCTGTTCTGCTTCCGCTTGTTTCTGTTTAGCATGCAAGACATCCAATTGTGTATTCAGAGTACTCAGAATGTCAGTTTTGAAATTATCTAATAGATTACCAACTTCAGCTCGGGTAACACCCCGGTTAGTAATATTGTTATTTCTAGTGAGGGGAGCCTACATCCCTGATCTGATATGTGTACTTCCATGCGAGCACCCGATGCACAATTGGACAATGTTATCATAAGTTTCTTGATAAATATCACCCTTCCCCATTAAATTCAATGTTTCTACCCATTCATCCTTCATTCCTTTTATCAAAGTGGCTTTGAGTACCTCGCCTGGTAATGTACCATAAGGAGATCTTTGCAAATTGTATTGAAACCTTTCAACATATTCTTCTAATGTCTCATTTTCCTTTGCATTCATTTGAAAGATTTCATCTTTTAGATCCCCGGTTCTACAATAATCCTAATATTTTTTCAAGAAGGCTTGTTTCATTTCATCCCATGAATTTATAGTTCCTCCTCCTAATCCCATAAACCAACGCAAAGCTACTCCTTTCAAAGTGGAAGGGAACAGATTCAGTTTTTGGGGTTCAAAGGTGTAGTCATAACCTCTACACAGGACATCAAATTCGAATAAGAATGCATCAGGGTCCTCTGAAATTAATCCATGAAAGGTTGGCAGATTCTGTAAGGGGATTGCTTTCATGGGGGCATTAGCAACTGGATAAACTATCGTATATTCCAAAGTGGAAGTATGGAATTGTGGTTGGTTTGGTTGCGCCATTTGGTCAAAAATATGCCAATAATCTTCAGGAATTTATTGGTCTGGGTGCTCTATTCGGGGTGATTGATTACTTGATCCCCTAGGGGATTTAATCTCACTACCTCTATCTGGGATTTCAGGTATACATTCTCCTATCACAGGAAATCCAGGATCAGGTGGTGACCTGATGGGTTTTCCTTAGCAACCCCACTGGTCTCCCCTTCTCCTTCCTCCAGATTACAAGAATTTCCCCCATCTAAAGGGCTGAGAGGTGGAAGATCTGTATTTTGAAAACTTTGTTCAATCCCTTCAGTCCTGTTGTGAACCTCATCATGGGCTGCAGTTGGTGAATTTGTTGCCAGGGGAATTCGGGTAGAACCTCTCCTGGGTCCAACCGAAGCTTGAGATTCAACTTTTCAGATGATTTTGTCTATGAAAGTGCTTCTTCCAGGGGCCACCGGGCCCTGGGATTTTGTAGTTTTTAGTGGGGGTTTTGGTTTTTCGGGTTCTTTCTTCTTAGTCATACACACTTCACACAAAATTCTAAGTACCTATGTGACCTTTATGCATCAGCTGAAGGTAGGCACTGGCATAATCATTTTACTTATTACCTATGTAGGCTCTTACCTTCTGTTTCCAATACCTCACCCTTCAGAGACACAATCTATGTTATCTTTGACACTCTCCCCGGCAACAACGCCAAAATGTTGGGCTCTAAAGATGTCCTAAAACAACCTTAGTTTAACATTAATTTATCAACCTGGGGATTTGTCTTTTGTTTCAAGAATATCAACAAAGTCTATGCAGATAGTTGTAGAGGCTAAAATCGTGTAGTGAAAGCAAATATGAGTTTATCAACAATCAAATTCCTTACATATTCCTTAAAATTCTAAATCTAAGATCTATGAGAGAATTGGAATCTGATCTATAACTTGTTGTGAATTAAAGGAATTAACTAATATGTTGAATTCATCTACTAAGAAGCAATAATCTAATCTAGGAAAATACTTGCATAACTAATCTATCAACTATTAATCAACTTGTTGGAAAAGAAACAACGAATTACTATATCTGTGAAAAGGAACAACAAATGTAATCTAATCGAAAGGAACAACAAATATAAACTAATCAAAAGCAACAGCAAATATAATCTAATCAAAAGGAACAACAAATGTTAATTTAAGCAAAAGGAACAACAAATGCTAATTTAAGCGAAAGGAATAACGCATATGAAAATGAGAGGAACTGTCAAGCAGTAAACTACATCAATGGAAACCTGAACAGCAATCGATAACATTCAGAAGAAACACCTATCTTTCATAAGAAAACAATATAAAAACATCAACACACTCATGCATTAATCTTAACTATTGCAAAAGAGATTTAAATCACAGAACATAAATCAAATTGATACAATTACATATTCAAACAGTAACTCCTTTAAACTAGGCCCTCGATCCTCAGAAGCACTGCTACTAGAAACTCAGTATGCAAGAATGGTGAAAATGCCAAAAGCTTCTATTAATTCCATGACTGATACAGCATTTACAAAAGACTGCTTTCGTAGAGCAATTTTGAATTTTGAATGCTTGGATAAAATTCTTAGATTTCTCTTTTCAGGATTCATTGCCCCCTATATATTACAATGATATGGTTAAATTAATCTATCATGAGGATCGAAAGATCCTCAGGATTTCTTTTACTATTTATAAAGTTTACAAAATAGGGAATCGATCTTTCTCAAAACTGCTTTGCGCCTCATGTCTTCAACCTTCAACAGTCTTCATATCTTTTAAATCTCCTTAACTATCTTGGGTTTGACAATATATATCCATTCCCGCGCTAAAATCAACCAATTCCAACCAAATATCAGAATTTATCTAACATTACTCGATAATATTTCTAGAAGACATTTTAATCTTTTTATATCATAATTATTCCTAATTAACGGAAAAGTCAATTAAGATTATATCATAAACCATGAGAATAAGGAGGATATTTGTACCTTTTTCACAACTCAACAACTTCCATGGGATACGAAAGGAATTGGGAGCGCATAAACTATGCATGTCAGTGGAGAATATAAAATTCTTCAGATTCAATGAATGCAACTGCAATATGTCGAATATTCTATTTTCCATTGTTGGTAAATAGAGGGTACCAAGGGTGGGAGGAAGATGATGCTTTGATGTGACATGACAGGGAGATAGACTGAGGTCGGGTATCTCTCTATAAAGGAATCTCCAAGGGTTAGAGAGGACAACATTTGATTGCATCTCTAATGGGGATCTTAGAGAGGATGACGGAAAGGAGGTTGTCGGGAAGTGTGGACAACCTATTAAGAGCCACCTCCATCAATATTAAAATGGGACAAAGAATGCTCTTCCCTCTCGAGGATGGAATATATCAATATTTCATTGAACTCGCCACACTCTTGGACGTTGTCGTCTTGAAAACAAAAGAGTGCACAACTCAACAACGAAAAATCGCATGTCAATTAAACTATTGTTGTACTTTTAAGAGATAACAATTAATAACAGCTAGATTTGTAAATGTTGTTGTACTAGTATTTTGTTTCTATTTTCATTAGTATGTATTTACTTAAATAAACCCATAAACGGTATGGTATTAATATTTTGTTTGTAGTTTCATTGCTATGTGTTTCCTTAAATAAACATATTTATAATGTGTTTTTACATATATAAAGGTAGATGGTAAAACATAGATGCAATGAATTTAGTATTTTCCCTAATAGAAGCCACATAACCTTGCATGAATTGAGAATAATTATCCAATTCATTTTATCCAATACCTGGCCCATATCGCTTGACAGTGGAGTCAAGCATTGGAAGCTTCCTGCAACTAAATATGGAGGTTTAACCTTGGTTAGTTGGGCCAGTTCTTTGTGAGGTCAAGAGTAATTGTGGGAAATGTGCTCATTATAATTGTTTTGAATTTTGAAAAACCAAATAGATTAGTATGAGAATGCAAATGTTATTTCATAAGTTAAATTTTAATACTATTTTAATCTAATTTATCTTTAATTTGAAATATAAAGTTAGGCTTAATATTTCACATAGTTTTAAAAAAATACATACATTAATATTTAATTTGTTTTACAATCTACCTTTATCCATTTTAAAACACATTATAAATATGTTTATTCAAGGAAATACATAGCAATGAAACTACAAATAAAATATTAATACCATACCATTTACGGGTTTATTCAAGTAAATACATGCCAATGAAAATAGAATAGAATACTAGTACCATAACATTTAAAGATCTAGCCATTACAAATTGTTATCTCTTAAAAGTACAACAATGATCTAATGACTTGGGATTTTTCAGTGTTGAGTTCTATCCAATCTTGCTATATTCCATCCTTAGAAGGAAGAGAATTCTTTGGCCCATTTTTATAGTGATGGAAGTGGCTCCCAATAGATTATCCACATTGCTTGACATCCTCCTTTCCCTCATCCTCTCCAAGCTCCCCATTAGAGATGTAATCAAATGCTTTGTCCTTTCCAATTCTCGGAGATTCTTTTATATAGAGATACCTAACCTCATTCTATCTCCCTATCATGTCACATCAATATGTCATCCGCCTCCCACACTCGGTACCCTCTATTTCTCAACAGTGGAAAATATAATATTTGATATATTATGTTTTCATTCATCGAATTTGAAGTATTGTATTCTCTCAAACGACATTTGTAGATCGTGCGCTCCAAATTCCTTTCTTATCCCATGGTAGTTTACACACCGAAGCATATCAAACTGGTTGCAATACATTTCCAAAGAGAATGTGGAACACCTCTTTCTCAAATATTCCAAAGAAAGAGAAACCCTACCCCCTTCCCTTTTCTCAGTTGTTTCACTATATCACACTAGACAATTGTATTCTCAACACTTTTCCACCAATTTCGCAAGATTCAAGCATCTCATTTGAGTGCACCCTTAACGATATAGGAAAGACAAATGACTCTTTATCCCACTTTGTTTTACATTTCCGTCTTCTTCATAAGTTAAACTTATGGCTTTGTTTTTGCCTGCAGAGGCCTGACATATTTGTTCTCAACCTTGTATATTTAGTTTAATATCTTATTAGGGTGTAAATATTGACAATCAATTTCCCTAAACTTAAAACTATGAAGACAATCATATCTTAAAAGACTTGAGAGTTAATGGAATGACATTTTATGAGCTTTCATCAATGTTTAGAGGACACGAAATGGATCTTAGAAGTAATTTGATTGAGTCTTCATTGCATTCAAGTGCCTATCCAGTATACAATTTCTCTGTGAACAAATTTCTTGAATTAGTGGGAACGTTGATATCATTGTGAAAGTGATTTCCATCGATCTTGGGTCTACATTTGGTGGGAGAAAAAGGATTGTGGCAACTGTACTAAACCTAGTCTCAAGGATTCTTTACCTTGAGAGTTTACACATGCATGGATAGTTTATTTTGGTAAGAGAATAACTCCTATCATGTTTGGTATTCTTCCTTTCATCGTCATTATTATCTATATGTCACTTAATATCTCTTTGTGTACTGGTATGCTAACTCATAGTATTGTGCATCAACCCATGTCGAGTGCATCAACCCATGTCAGAGTATACGATATGATATTAACTTATATGGATATGTGTGTGTGTACTTCGTAATGGAGCCGATTTACATGTAATTTTTCAAAGTGTAATTGAGCCAACTTGTGTGTTTTACTATTCTTATTTTTTAATGGTATCTACATACGTGACAACATCTCCCCCATACTAGGTTGTAGAAAGCCTCTTGGCGCAATCATATACTTTGACATGGGATGAAGGACTCTGCTATCAATTAGCATATGAATACATATAGAGATATTAAATGACATCTAAATAATAATGATGAGAAAAAAAAGAATACCAAACAGAATAAGATTTATTCTCTTACCAAAATCAATTTTTTGCATAGGTGTAAACACTCAAGGTTACTAAGCACTGAGAATAGGATGAGTGGAGGAACATCAATCATTTTTCTCCCACCAAATGCAGACATGGCAACCTCTTTCAATGATCTCAACATTCCCACTAATTCAAGAAATTTGTTCATGTAGAAATTGTATCCTAGATGGGTACTTGAATGCAATGAGTTGAGTATATAGTAATATGTTTTTTAATATATTTTTAATATATTAAAAATTGGACAAGTTTAAGCACTTTATTTTTGGACATTTTTTTGGTAATCATTATCATAATTTGGTTATGTAATTGTTGGTGAAATTGCAATTTTTCATTGTCTAAATTGCATTTTTGAATACATAAAAGGATTTAGAACCCTGAAAACCCCCTATTACACCTGATATCTGCAATTCCAATAACTCTTCTAAATTTTTGATAGAATTTTGGACAAAACAGATGAGGTGTAGACAAATTCAAAAAGTAGCATGTTTAGACTACTACGGCTTTTGATAATGTGTATTTTTTTAACCAGGAAGGAAGAAATGAATATTTATTGAAATAAACACCGTGTTTGAAAAGGCCACAGTATTACAATCTGTCCAAAATTGATAACTATGCTATCAACAAAGTCCCAAAGGAGGACCATTATAACTACTGAAGCCAGCAATGCTGAAATACCATGTTTCTTTTTGCCAAAATAATTCCCCTTATACATTCTATAATAAACCCCTAGTATATATAATAAAGTGGAACATAATTACTAAAAAAAACTTAGTTGTTAGGGCCAAAAGGACGCCATTGCTCTGCTTCTGGTGCTGGAACATTCATGTCAAAGTGCTCCGGAGCCGCTACAGGAGATGAGGTTGCTTCAGACTCTGACGCATCAATGAGTGGTGGCGATTAAATATAATTCGCAAAGTAAAGACCGAATTCCCGGTGTCTTCCAACTCCCCTTCCAGCTGCGCAATTTGTTGAACCCAACTCCCTAAGCTATGAGCTGCCATTGTCGTCGTCGGTTTCCTGAGTTCCTGCTTATGTCAGGAGAGAAGTGAATCTGGAAACAAACCAGAGGATATATAGACTAGGGATTCGACTTCTCCCAGACAATTGAATTTGGCCATAATGAAGAATCCCTTGTTGACCATAAATTAGGCTATGTTGTTGTTTTCTGGTGTTTCTAAAGTGGTTTTGGATCAGATTCTGGTGGTTTCTATCCTAGTCTGGCACTTTGTGTCGACTCTTGAATGGAGTTCTATTAACTCTAGCTCCTTGCTCCTAATTCTTAACATTGGAATTAGGGGGTTTGGTCTTCTGTCCCTTTTGATTCTGGCGAGATTCGTGTTGGGGATGTTTTGAATTTTAAATTCTGGGTTTTGAATGACTTCAAGGAGGGAGACATAAGTTTGCCATCAATGACCACTTTGAATCAAATTATTTCCTATGTATGTTGTGTTATTTCATGTTTTATGTGTAATTTCTCTCTTGAGCTAGTAGTTCTACCTATTGGGTGTTTAGTGTGCTTATTATTTGAAAACTCTTAGCTCATCCTTTTGGAATCGTCCTTTTGGGTGTTGTTTATTATGCATTCTTTATTTAGACATTTGTTAGAAGTTTGAGATATGGATTACAGGGAAATCCAGGAAATGCACGGAGTTTTGCACATGCATGAGGATTTCGTCAACATTAACAAAATGTCCATATTCTCAATGACAACAAAGACCCATGAAAATGAGCATCAATGCATTTCTCAAAATGAAATGAGCATGGACACCCTTATGTATCAAAACATGATAATTTGAGTTCTGGAACTTGAATGTACAATGTTAGATAGTATGGTTTGTAACCTCAATAAGGGTTCCCAATCTACTACTTCAAACTTCAAAATGTCAGTGAATTATGTCCCTGATGACCCTAAGGAAGAGAAAACAATTTGTTCTCGAGGAACTACATAACACCTAGAAAAACTCCCTAGTACTACCCATCGTTAACAAACTACCATAACAATTAACTAGTCCCTTTTCCAACATTTCCTCGAGCAATTGGCAATAGAACAAAAGACTACCAATTTCATAATTTGTTCCACTAACCTTTTGATTTTCAATATGGTCAGGCAGTGCACCGAAGGCTTTAAGAGGAATAGAAGTTGAGCTAAAATTCAAGGTCATTGTTCTACGAACCGGCCTGCACTAGAACCACTAATCCACCAAACAGAATCGAGTGAACCAAAATCCCATGGGAGTGAACTAGAACCATTCACAAGATTGGAGGAAAATCCCCAACTCAAACCATGATGGAACATAGCAAGGAATCACATAGAAACAATACACAAAGAATCCCTAAATTGCAAACATGAAGCCAAATATGTTATACCACATGCCATAAAACCCAAATTCGAGTGCAATTGATGAACATACTCCCACATTAAATGTCTAGTGTGTGAGGGTACCACGAAGTTTATGCACCTTGGATGTTGTGTTTCAATGTTAAGTCATCCATGTCATTTAATGTGTTAGTTGTCTCTCGTGCAAATTGAATACATAAATATTGTTTGAGGTTCGTATTCGTTTAACAATTCTTGTGAGTTTGTCATCACTTGAAAAAAAGGTTGTATGCATCAGTGTGATAACTAATATTAAATCCCCCACAACAATAAGGTTTCGGATATAACTTGCATCAAAAATTATCAACCCTTGATTATTTGACTCTCTACCCAAACCTCATTCAAATATGTTTTTTTTATTCCCTCCAAAATAAAAAACAATTCTCCCTACACCTAGTACCCATGTTAGTATTTAATATTTCTTAATCAATAAAATATTTAATTTATTTATTTGATAAATTTATACAAGAGAAAAAAAAATTAAAATATATAAATTATATTTATGGTTTTTTCAAATTAATATTTAATTTATGTGAATATTTACATTTTATAAAATTATTCTTATGTGTTGATTAATTTATGTATCTATATTTAATATTTTTTAATCAATAAAAAAAATTATTTTATTTTTTTATGATTTATTTTTTTTAAATAATAAATTTTATTTAAATATTTTTTAAATAATTATACATTTTTATTTTATAAGATTATGTTTGTATTTACTTTTAGTACTAGCTCAACCATAGATTAATCAACTGATCTTTTTCTTGAATTTGATTAAATCTGATCCTAATAAACCATTACATTATAGCATCTCCCAATTGTATTTATTATATATCAAATTTACATGATGAAACATTGTAAAGATTTATTTTATAGTTTTACATTTTCAAGTTGGTATTGGTTTATGTAATGATAATTATCATGAATTATTATAAATTTAATTTATATGATAAATGATATTATGTGTTTGTAATTTTATATTTATATATATTGTTTGTATTTATATTAATTCAATATGAATATGATTAATAATTTGAAAGTTATTTTAAATAACAAATATTTTGGAATATAATTAATAATTTGAAAGTTATTTTAAAAAACAAATATTTTGGGTAGATTTTAGTTAAAAGTATTTGTAACTTCATATATTTATATATATTATTGGTTAATTAAATATGATTAATAATTTATAAGTTATTTATTGTAAATTTTAGTTTGATTTATTTTATATTTGTGTATTCAATAATATGATTAATAATTTATAATTTGTTTATTGTAAATTTTAGTTTAATTTTTTTATGTTTTAATATTCAATAAATTTTTGTTTATATTTTATTAATAAATACAATATTTTGTC
>JASDQU011025388.1:32341-58506 GCA_032191745.1 Picea mariana | reverse complement strand
CACATCATATATCCAATTCCTTATTATATAACTCAAACAAAATCTCATAACCATTAACGCCCATTACCTTGTCAAATGAGCCACCAACATTCAATCTATCCAAATATACCATATGTATATCGACCACATAAGTCAATTAATCTTTGCATAACCATTAGCACTATCACCTTGCCAAATGCGCCACCAATATTTCATACCATATGCATATTAAACATATAATTCAATCACAATTGCATAACCATTTACTTGTTGGCTAGGATTTAACAATAATTGTTAATTCTTTCATGCATGTAGTATAGTGAATAGGATAGCTTTAATTTCTTCCCCTTTTCAATTGTTTCTCATTTCTTTCCAATTGTTTGCATGTAGTATAGAAAAATGGCAGAGTTATATCCCTTCTCTATACATTTGTTATGGTATTTTTCTTTTCTCAAAACTGTCCTTCATGTAATTTCACTAACATGTTTTTTGTGCAGGTGCGATAAGAATAGATAGCAATGATATTAATGAATAGCACAGGTTGTAGTAACATAAGGAATCCATAATTCATAAAATTAAACCATAGACAAAAAGATCTCATCAACCATGCAAACCCTGTCGCACATTACCACAACATAAAAAAAAACATATATGATCTTCAATAGTTCAAGGGGGTCCCACCTACTACTTTTATTAATTTTTATAATAATAGGCTTTACCAACACTTTGTAGGCAAAACTTCGTTGACAATTTTAATCATCAACAAACTGGCGAATCCACAGGATTTTTTTTTTCCAACATATTTAGAACTCAAAATTCATGGTTTCATAGACCAAGAACAGTAATCTTAGAAGACATAACCAGAATAATTATGCAGCAGGGGGAAGTGAGCGTATTTAATGGAAATATGACCAGGAATTTGCGAATAATTGATGAACAGTGTTAAGTATGAGGGGGTGTTACCACTGTATGCATAATCATCTAGTTGGTATATTCTCTTAACTTTCAAGGAGGAAAACTTATATGATTTCTCTTAAGATCTGAATGGATGAAGAAATTGCAAGAAGCCGGAAATAACCAATTCCTTGTAAGAAAGCAATGGAAATATGTAACAATTTCAAGGCCCCTTCAGAGGAGACATCATAATAGATGTGTAATCTTGATTTATATCGACTAACAATGCTTTGCAGAAGTGTCAGTATGGAAAAATTGATCCAACATTCTATCTTGATCAAACACTAAAAGATGATAAAGACAAAAATCGCAACGGAAATAATAATGCAGAAATTAAAACAACAACAATAAAAGACTTAATTGAAACAAGGAAATAAAACTTAAGTTAAAAGGAAGAAATCAAGGTACCGTGAGCGTAGAAAAGAAGAATTTTTTTTGAAAGAATAGCTAGGCTACTAGTACACAGCAAAATCCAGACAACATTATAAATTTTCATGTTAGTTCCTCGCAATATTTCAAGCGAGGGTTCTTAGCGCTGTAGGGAAACAATTGCTCCAGTAAATGTTTTAAGATATAAGAGTTAGTATCCAAGACAAAAGAAATTTGGAAAGGACCGATCACTTGGAACTCTGTTGTAATCATCAGTCCCCTGACATGCACAATTAGATCATCAAGATAGAGATGGAGACTGACCAATTCATCAAGAGTCACGTGCTTAGGTTTTTAAAAAGAAGTACCTGTATCAAGTAAGCTAAAAAGCCAAAATTTGTAAGGCATGGTATCGTAATTAGTAATGAAAGTGGTTTTGTGAACATTTTCCCCTTTTAATTGGATTCTCTTGTAACCAAATAGAATGTCAAGTAAGGGTCTTAATTGTGACTCTACAACCTGTTGCAAAAACATTTCCATATTGAGGGGGGGAAAGGGATTTCTCATAATTTATTTCCTGAAATTTCGAAGACTAACACAAGTTATGATATTATCAGTGGTCCTCGAGGTCGATTCCCAAATTGATCCCATTCAGTGTGGGATAAATAAAACATTCCATCCCTTAAGAGGTCTCTCAATTCCCTTTGAAAGGGTGCTTCTAGTGCAGAGTTAACAAGTTCTTGTTTTTTCCTAGCTAGTTTCGTAATATGTTGAACAAGACCAGGATGAAAACCACGAAGATCCTCATAAAACCAAGAAAAAACCTTTTGGGGTTCATCGAGTAGCCCGATGAACCTCATATCTTGTTTATAAGAACATTGGACATTTATTTTAACATTCATTGAAGATTCAGGTGTCCTAATGTTCAGGGGGGTGGTTTTAACCACATTCTTTTGTAACTCCTCTTCTTTCTATTTTTCTTTGTTGCCTACCACACTCAATGAAAATGAACTCTCAAGAGGGTTCAAACCCTCAAGAATATCATTATTTTATGTGGATATAATCTCCTCGGGATGAAGAGGTTCATTTTGGATGATAGCAAAAATGCTCTCATCGCTAGGAATGGCCTCCCAAGATCCTTCCTTTTCATAGATGTATGGATGATGTAGAGATTGAAAAGCATAATCAGGACTGTGAGGCAAGAGTTGTTGAGTAGGAGAGGCTGGAAAGACAACTAATTGATCAACCATTAAATTCAACTCCTTCTTAACATGAGTGATGCTGAAATATAGAAGGTTTGAGACAAGTTCCGAAACAGTTTGGGAGTATTGTTCCATCATATTGTTGCTAGGAGAGTATATCTTGCATATCAGGTTCACCACAAGCTCAGACTTTATGAAAACTGAAAGGTGATGACAACCAAGATTAAGGGTGTTCTCAATGCCTAATAATAGAGCTTTGAATTCAATGGAATTGTTTGTACAGGCAAACTCTAACTTGTATGATAGATTATGATTTTTTCCTGCAGGGGAAACCAAGATGATACAAGCCCCGTTACCTTCATTAGAGTGTGAATCATCAAAGTGAATATGCCACAAATCATCATCTAAATCAATTCTTTCCAAAGGAATATTATCCTGTTCAACAAATATTGAATACACTCCTATGTCTTCTTTGATATAGTTTACGCTAGATTGTGGAACATTTTCTATGTACGGTGAACATTTTTGAGTGAGAGGTATCCACCTGTTAAGGCTTGCCAATATCTCCCCAATATAATTGAATAATTGCATATAGGCATATCAATCACCTGAATGTTGAGGGTTGTCCTTATCTCAGGATGAGTGCATAAAACCAAGGTTACATCTTTAATCTCATGTATGGTTGTTTGTTGTAGACTATTATAGGAGAGAATGCTTCTAGAATTTTCTTTTATACAAGACAATCCTAGATCTTTCATATTAATATTCGACATGACTCCTGGGCTTGAACCACCATCAATGAGAAAACAATGGGCAATTGTATCCATGATTTTTACAAAAATATAAAAAGGTTTTTTTTTTACAAGGTATCTAAAGTTATGTACACCTACTTTATTTACATAAGAATCCTCTTCCTCTACCTCTTCAGAAATATTGGCTACAACGAAATCTTTTCCTTCCATGAATTGTTTCATATGTAACTGTTGTTCAGGGATGAAAACCATGTCTAGGGGGGTTGCATCTTCTTTGATGTTGGCCAATTGATTCAATATATTTTTTTTGGAAGATGGAAGAGGGGGAGTGATTCCTTGACTCTCAGGAATTTTAGGAACCTAGGGTGCAGCCACGGTTGAGGATGATCTCGGGCTAGAAGAACTGCGGGGAGGATCAAATTTTCCCTTGGGAGCGTAGGCTTTGTTCCTAGTGTTGATTACGATGACATTCTTTGGCTCTGCAAAGTCTAAGAAAAAAATAGTAACTTATGATTTTTTACCAAAGATCTTATCTTTGAAACTCTTCTTTACCTCACACATAGTTTCTTCATGGTGTTCCTCGCAAAAATTAGACCAACTCCTAGGCAAGATAGCTTTAAGATGAAAATTGTTTTCAACCGGATTCATAAAAGGGGGTGCAGAAGAGGCTGAAGCTCCAAGCGTGAGAGGGGAGACAATACCATTCCTCTCAAATGTTATCATATGATTGTTCATATCTTGTAGTAGCTGTAAGAGAGAAGACACGTCTTTCTGTCTAATTGATACTCCCTAGGGAAGACTAGTTCTTTCGAGTTGTTCTTCATACTCTAAAAAATTATGCAGAACATAACCAAGATTACCAATGGAATTTTCATCAAGCCTATGATGGTAGGGAGAAGGAAATGAATTGTAGTAATGCATGAAAGCAGTTTTGTTCTGAGGGTGGATAATTTCATGGATTTGATTGTACAACTCGGTAAAACATAAGTTGAAAGACTTGATGGTCTCACCATATTTATAAGTGACATTATTGTATTCCCTTAAATTCTCAGTAGGGATTTTGGATTTCCCATAAGTGGATTGGAACCAATAAATAAACTCCTCCCAAGTAGAAAAAATCTTAGGAGGAAGGTGAAATAAATCAGCAGTAGCCTTTCCTTCCAAGGAATTGACGAACAAGTGCATGCAGGTGTCATTGTCATTGGACCCTATTTTATGAAAAGCATTAGAAAATGAAACTAGGTGTTCATTGGTACTGACAGTGTTATTCCCTGAAAACTTAGGCAGGTGCTCTTTAAACTTTGAAAGTGGACGAGTAGCAGGTGCTAGGTTAAGAGGGGAGGACACATGCCACGGTGTGGTTGTGGCGTCTTCTTAGAACTGAAAAAGTCCATAATTTTTTATGACTTTGGTGGGATTTGTGGTAGATTAGACAGGGATATGGTGGATATATAAGCTACCAATCACTGATGATGATGAATATTGGGAATATGGAGTGCCTCCAGTGCCCCCAGAGCCACCACTAGATGCCATATTGTGGATGATAGATGAGGGAAAGAAAGATGAGCTGGATGAATTAAATTGGACCTGAACAGGGCCACATTAAATTGCTTAGTATATATTCTGATTTATTAAAAAACTAATAAATATTTTGGATTACAAACATAAAGCCTTTTTGGTTTTGTGTTGAATTATGGCAGCTTAAGAAGGTGCATAAATCAAGATGGAAGAGAACCCACAGCAAGGACCTCCTAGAGGTCCAAGAGAGAACAGTGACGGAAGCTCACCCACGAAGGTGTTGGTAACAATGAGGAACCTTATTGTTGAACTACAGGTTTTTAAGGCTGAGAATGAAAAATTCAAGAAAGCGTAGCAGGAACAACAAGAGATAAATGAAGTCCTACTGCATAGTATAGTAACCAAGAAAATCCCAAAAGATGATAACCCTGAGGAGGAGGTCAGCAAAAGGGCCTCCAAGAATTCTGGTGCGAAAACAAAAAAAGGAGACAGTTCATCTGAAGGGACACCTTCAGCTGAAGACAAAACCATATCGGATAGAAAAAGAAAACAAATAGACCACCTTGAAGGAGAATTTAAAAAGATTAAACCAGCCACTTTTGATGGAGAATCCAAGACAGGAGAAGAAGCCAAGGCATGGCTGTTGGACATCAAAAAATACTTCCAGATCTACAATTATTCCAGCAACATGAAAGTCAGAATGGCCATTTACAATCTGAAGGGGAAGGCCATCATTTGGTGGCAGGACTTAAAATTGTCCAAGGGCCTAAAAGAGAAACAGTTGGAATGGTCCGACTTTAAGTAGCATTTCAAAAAACAATACCTTTCTGAAAGCTATTATGAAAGGAAGACAAAAGAATTTTATGAGCTAAGACTTGGACAAATGACAATAAAGGATCTTATAAATAAATTTCTGGAACTACTAAGATTTGTACCATATATCCGGGAGGATAAGGTAAAAATACATTGATTCTTAAGTTGTTTACCACAAGCTTACCGGGAGAGAATTGAGTTTGACAGCCCCAAATCCTTGAATGAGGCATTNGGAATGCACCAGCGGAAGAAGGGATACCAACCCGCTCCTTATCGGAATGTAGTAAGGAGTTTCCCAAGAAAGTATTCTCACTCCAATTATCTGAATATGCAAGGTAGCGGTAAACCAGTGAACATGGGAATGAAGAAGTTTGGGGACAACTTCCATGAGCCATTAAAGTGTTGGGAGTGTGGAGAGCCTCATCTAAGGAGGATCTGTCCATGTTTAGTTACAAAAAATAGAACTATTGTTCACAATTTGCAGGAAGCCTCGACAGTGGGAGAAATGGATAGAATTCTGCACCGGATAAATGTAGGCATAGACGGTCAAAAAGTTGACCATCAATGACACTCGAATTTATGTTTTAATTGACCCTGGAGCTACGTTAAGTTATATTACTCCTGATGTAGTAGATTTGAATAAACTTAAGAAACTGAAACACGAAAAATCTTGGCTTGTACAACTAGCAACGAGTACTAAAAGAAAAGTAGTCAACTTTATTTATGACCTGGAGTTCATCTTAGATGGTCAAAAGATAAGGACCAATCTGAACATCCTACCACTAGGATATTATGATATGATTATCGGGATGGATTGGTTGGAACAACACAAAGCAGTGCTAGACTGTTATACTAAGATACTTAGCAATAAAGATATTTTTGGTACTGTTAGGATAGCCCAAGGCATACCAAAACCTGTGTCAGTCAGACAATTTTCAGCGATTCAACTCAAGAAATGTATTAGAAAGGGATGTCAAGTCTACGCCATCCAAGTGACGAACCTACTAGAAAAAGAAGATAATCTCAAGTTAGAAGACTTTGCTGTCATACGTGAATTCAAAGACATGTTTGTTGATGAGATACTGAAATTACCTCCTAGAAGAGAAATAGATTTCTCCATAGACCTACTACCTGGATCAGTCCCTATCTCAAAATCACTCTACCAAATCAGTTTACCAGAACTGATGGAATTAAAAATACAATTACAAGAATTGTTGGACAAAGAGTATATCAGACCGAGTGTCTTGCCATGGGGAGCACCAGTTCTCTTTGTGAAAAAGAAATACGGTACACTAAGACTATGTATCGATTATAGACAACTTAACAAAGTGACTATTAAGAACAAATACCCCTTACCAAGGATAAATGATCTATTCGATCAAGTTGGTGGGGCCAAGATCTTCTCAAAATTGGATTTACGATCCGGTTATCATCAAGTTTGGAAACAAGACCAAGACATAAACAAAACATCTTTTTGAACAAGATACAGACACTACAAGTTTGTAGTTATACCTTTCAGACTCACTAATGCACCAACCACATTTATGTGCTTGATGAACAACATTTTTAGCGAGTACTTGGACAAGTTCGTAGTAGTATTTATCGATGATATTCTGGTCTATTCTAAAACGGAGGAGGAACATGATGAACACTTAAGAATAGTTCTACAAACTTTGAGGAAACACAAACTATACGCAAAATTTGACAAGTGTGACTTTTATCAAAGAGAAATACAATATTTAGGACATGTCATTTACTCAGAAGGTATTGTCGTAGCCTCGGAAAAGATAAAATCCATTATGGAATGGCCAATACCTAAGGATGTGGAAGATATCCAGTCATTCATGGGAATCATCAGATATTATCGTAGATTTATAGAAGGGTTCTCTAAGATAGCCTACCCTATCACATCATTACAAAAGAAAGGAACCAAGTTTAGTTGGTTGCAAAAATGTCAAGACAGTTTTAACAAGCTAAAATAATTATTGACATCATCACCCATTTTGAAAATAGCAGACACAGATAAAGACTTCACAGTATGCATTGATGCAAGTAAAGAGGGACTAGGTGGTGTCCTAACTCAGGAAGAGCACATGATTTGTTATGAGTCCCGAAAATTAAAAGAACATGAGTGAAATTATGTCACTCATGACTTAGAACTGGCAGCAGTAATTCATGCCTTAAAAATGTGGCAACACTATATAATGGAAAGTAAATTCTTACTATTGACGGATAATAGTGGACTGAAATATCTGTTTAACCAACCAGACCTTAATGCAAGACAAGCAAGGTGGCTAGCCTTCTTGAGGGAATTCAATTTCGAGATTAGACATATCAAGGGTAAGGAAAATAAACTAGAAGATGCTTTAAGAAGAAGAATACATGGGTTATTTGAGATAAATATTAGCAGGGCAGAAAGTGATCTGGAACAAAGAATAAGAACGACAGTTGTTAACGACGAAAATTACACTAAGGTGATGGAAGAATTAAAAATTAGTATCGCAAACAGAGATAAACTAGATATAAGTATAGACAAGAAGGGACTTTTAATATTTAAAAACAGACTTTACATACTAGATTCAATAGAGCTAAAATTAACTATTTTAGACGAAGTGCATAAGAAACCATATTCTAGCCATCGAGGCTACCAGAAAACAATAACAGCACTCAAAAAACTATTTTATTGGCCTAACATGAAGGGCGAAATAGCAGAGTACTTGGCTAGGTGCCAAGATTGTCAGTAGGTTAAAGCCGAACATCATCATCCAACCAGCCTATTACAACCATTACCAATACTAGAATGGAAATGGGAGACCATATTGCTGGACTTTATAACAGGTTTGCCTAAAACTCAGAAATAGAATGATTAAATCATGGTCGTAATCGATAAAATCAACAAGTCTGCACATTTTATTCCTGTAAAGTCTAGTTTTAAAGCTATTAATATTGCCGAAATATTCATGAAATAAATTTTTAGACTACATGTTGTTCCTAAAATGGTGATTTCAGATAGAGACGTAAAATTCACATTCGCTTTTTGGAAGGAATTGTTTGCAAGGATAAATACTGATTTGAATTTCAATACGAGTTACCATCCACAAACGGATGGACAGACAGAAAGGACAAACAAAATCATAGAAGATATGCTCCGCATGTATGTAAGAACAAAGCCAAACAAGTGGGAAGACTACCTACACTTGATAGAATTTGCATATAACAATGGGTACCAAACTTCGGCTAAGTTGATCCCTTTCGAAATATTGTACGACAAAAGGTGTACAAATCCAATTAGCTGGGATAACCCGGCTGACAGACTCATGGTTGGACTAGATATGCTCCAAGAAATGGAGAACATGGTAAGGAAGGTACAACAAAACTTGAAAGAAGCACAGGACACCCAGAAGAGCTATGCAGATCAGAAAAGAAGACACTTGGAATTTCAAGTGGGGGACCATGTTTATTTGAAGGTCAAAGCCCAGAAAAGATCGCTAAAGTTGGGGAACTGTTCCAAAATAGCACCCAGGTTTTTTGGGCCCTTCATGATACTAGCTCGAATTGGACCCATAGCATAACAGCTTGCACTTCCAGCTAATCTTAGAATTCATAATGTATTTTATGTTTCCTTGCTGAAAAAGTATATTCATGACTGTAATGTACCTCAAAATTTACATACGAAAAAAAAATTGTTTGGGAACATTGAATTGGTTTTGTATCCTTGAGGTTGTTCAATCACTTGTCTAACCTAAGGTACATTCGTCTTACTGATTTCTCTCCTCTATCCTATTGACATAGGGTCATTATTTATTTTGGTAAAGTGTTACATACGACAACATGTCTATAATTAGGGATCAATTGTCTCACGGTAACTCAATACTATCCGCTATCTTATTCCTAAGCCACTCTAAGTCATGTAGTAATAAACCACTTAGAGTCTTGTTATTCTATAATGCAAGGTTAGAGGTGCCAGGCCTATAGAAGTTCCAACCCCTTAAGTGTAAGTAGCATTATACAATATACAAGGAGAAAATTAAACTTATTTGGAAAACAAAGGTAAACTGGATTAACATCGGCAACTAAAAATTACACCTTGAATTTATAGCGCGTAGAGGGTTAAACTATGAGAGGTTAGGGATTGTGATCTTTGTCACACAACTCATTGGGTAACGACAAGGCCCAACCATTTTGGTGTTTAAAGTAGGGTAGTTGGATTCAACATGAAACGGTGTAGTGAGACCTTACCTGGCCATCAATGCCCCTAGCTACCGATACAGGTGGGAGGCGAGTAAGCCTTAAAGACCTGTCTACACAATTAATACACTTGGGGAAATGTCTATTCGACACAGAGCTAGGCTAGTGTGCTTCCAAGGAAACATTGAAACCTTCCCCATAATCACATGGCCTATGTATGAGATCCTTCTCTCCTTTTGCTCCATTCGGAGGTTACCCCATGCCTTTCATTCTAATTCGACTTTTTGGTTAGGGTGAGAGAGGATTCACCGTCTCAGGCCATTCCGTTCGCTCCCTAGTTAAGGATTCTTTTTGTGAAGGAAAGAGAAAGGTCTCAAACCAAAACCTTTGTTGGCTCAAGCCTCAAGGCTGGGGTAGATGGTTCAGTCTCTGTGCTAAGTGCTTGGAGGTTCTTGGTGATGCTTTTTGATAGCCATTTTGTGTGGTAAGTTTTACCTTCAGCTCTTTTTTATTTACGTTTTTAAAACAAACATTCTTCTTGTCTGTGGTTCTGTGCACATCTCTGTTCTTTGATAGTGTCTTCGTCTTTCTAGGGTACTTGTCTGTGGTTCTGGGCACAACTCTGTTCTTTGATAATGCCTTCGTATTTTTCCAGGGCACTGTGTTAAGAAATAAAAAGAATCGGGTTCTGTTTTTGTATGGGTTTTGAATCCTATTTTAGTTTATCCCCGTTACTACACAATATGACCTGTCGGGACCGAGTCGTTACTCTTATATGAAGTCAGGAATTTAATCGGTTAAACCCCTTGCTATTATTCCTAGTTCTCCTCCGTTGGATAGTCCATTATACCCTCGTTATTTTGTGTCTTGGTTCGGTTAAACCCGTGTTATTATCTTCTAGTCTCCTCTATTGGATAGTCCATTAAATTCTTTTTATTGTTTCGAGACTTCTGTGGCTCGCTGGTAGAATCGATTTAGAAGTGAATTATTCTCATTTTTTGAATGCGTTTAAACTCTTCTGTTAAGTTGAATGCACGAATGTTTATGTTTACCATGCATGGTTTTTACACCTTTTATTCTTTCTGTTAATCCTATATTATCCCTTCGGATTATATACTGGTATATATTTCTAATGATGGGCCCCTAGATGTGTGAGGGTACCCATCAAGGAGGCACGTACACCCTTTCCCCTCTTAGTCTGGGCGATGTGGCGTGACGATAGGAGGCATACATCCTCTACTTCTGTTAAGTATTCAACAGGCCCCTTTTTAGTCATTTCCTATTCTGTAATTTAAATACCTTATCCTGTTGGTTATGTTTTAATGCTTTTCATTACTTCTGTGCAGGTGTAGGCATGCCAAAACATGGCGACGCCCTCCTCACTTCAACAAAAGGTATTCAGGTTCCTACGCAGTTGCTAAGTTACTTGTCGTAATTCAGACCCCATTGAAAGGTTAATTCCAAGTTTTGGGGTACACTCTGAATTGTATAAAAAGATTTCTGGGGTACCGAACCATTGCATAGTGTGCACCTAGTTGGATTTTGATAACTAGACCGTCGATTGTTACAAATAATACAATACTCATTATATCTTGTGTATTAGTTCTGTTGGGGGATTGGAACTCTGAAATATTTCCTCTGTATAATATAAATTTGGTTTATGTTCTGGCTATCATATTTATTTTGTTCCAAAATCAAATCTCATTATTGGATGTATAACCCTTTCCGAACCAAATCGGCCATGCATAATGATTACGCCTAGGGGTTTGGCTCTTTCACAGAATTAATATGGTCGATGATTCTAGTCTTTTTCGTTTATGTTTTCAATTGAAGAAATTTACTAGTTCAGTTTCACGCACCACAAGTCATTTACCTTTTGTTTCTCTTTTAGTTAGAAGTGTTGAATAACTTTAATCGATCTTCTTATCAGTGGAAAGTAGCTTCATTACAGTTTGTGTACTATTTTCCTTCTGTTTCCATTATCATTATTTTAAAAGTCTCTACAGGATTGTTTGGGTTATGTAATAAGAAAATCTTTTAGCCTCTGTTCTTGATCTATATTGATTGAAACCTCTATGGGTCTACTCACACGAACAAGAAATAGTATTGTCATTACGTCATAACCCGTGGTTAAATATTTGCTCACATGGTCATCCCTTACTATCGTATCTATCTCAATTTACGCATGTATATATATATATATATGACCTACCTGTAATGGGGTCCAATGAGTCTTTTCCTTTCTTGGAATTATAATTTTCCTCTTATAAGGTTATCTATCCCCTTAACGCTATCGGACTCTGGTATGGACAGTTTACTTAGTGGAATTCCTCCTCTGTTGCAGCACGTCCATTACATTATATAACTATATATATAAGTTTAAATACTATACTGGTTTATATTTCAGTTGATTAGTACTTCACTGTTATAGAGTATACTTTTTGGATTTATGAATGTATGCTTAGTCGCAAAGGCTCATTGTTTATTAGTAGCACCCACAGGAAAAACTAAAACAAGACAATCTGTTATGGAATTTGTAACTATTACATAATTCATTCTGTTGTTAATACATTCCAGAAAATCTTAATAATATATCTAGTATTAAATCTAAATAAAAAGGTCCATTTCCAGCCAATTATTCGGAAGTAAACAGTTAGATCTTTCCCACAACATTCGACCAGAAACAAAATCTTATAAGGAAGTAAAACGAATTTCAATACATGATCATTTGACTAGAGTAAGGTAGAGTTACATATCTGAACCAAATTTTACGGGAAAACGAAGGGAGCAGCCAAGTTCCTCCCAACCATAGAACAGGGCAACCAATCTACTTTCTCGGTTCACCCCCTAGCCTGACCATGAGTCCATGAGGGCGAATTGAAATCTCCTCTCCAGCAATGTACTTCAAATATCAGCAGTATTCCCTTGCCTCACACTAACACAGTAGTGTTCATAACAGCAAGAACAAAATTTCTTAGTCTTTTCCCCAGCATACTTCGTAGCGTCATGCCTCCTCACATATGCTCTTTTATTAGTTTTGCCTAGGACTTTTTCCCTCTCTTGGGAAATTTTTGCAGCCTTCTAAATCCCTGATTTTCAAGGGCTGCTATTGGCCAAATCACTGATTTTCCACTTGTAAAAATCAGCCCAGAGATAATTTCAATGTGTTCCCCACTCATGGAGTCATGGTCAGCTAATTTCAACATGGCTACTCCATTTTCCCTCCTGCAATCAATATGAAATATTCTTTTCTTTCCTTTTTCATACAAGTTCCATAGTCAATTAGATAGTTGGGAAAAATTATAACTCTTCCCAATAGTCAAATCATTTATTACAATCATAAAATTCAAAATTTGAAATTGCCATAATTGGCAAAAATTTTCCAATTTCGGAATTTACTAAAAACAAAAATAATTTTCCAGCACTTTTAGATTCTAAATTGTTTTGTCCAATTTCTTTATTTTGGGGATGTCACAATGAACCTACTCATATGATTGATTGGAACTTGGTGCAGGTGGAACGCCAGAGCATTATGGACCGGAGAGAAATAACACTTCGAAATAGAGCCATCACTCAGGTAAAGGTGTAATGGAAGCACTTTAGTCGTGAGGAGGCCACTTGGGAATTGGAGGGAGATTTGCAGAAATCTCATCCAAAGAAGGAAAGGAAAAAACACCGAGGAAAGTGTTTTACTAAAGGGGGAAAGGATGTGACGTCCCCAAAAAAATAAAATATTTTTATTTTTTATAGACTGGAAATTTATTTCCATTTTTGGCAAATTCAAATCTGGATTTTTTTTCCATTTATGGCAATTTCGAATTTTGAATTTAATAATTGTATTATGGTGACTCTTGGGAAGAGTTCTATTTTTACTCAACTAAATATTTGACTATGACACTTGTATCACAATAAAATATTTATATTAGTTGCAGGAGGACAAATGGAACAACCATGTTAAAATCAGCTGACCATGACTCCATGAGTGGGGAACAAGTTGGAACTGCCTCTGGGCTGATTATTACAAGTGGAAAATCAGATATTTGGCCACTGGAAGCCCCTGGAAATCAAGGATTTAGAAAGCTGCGAAAATCCCCAAAGGAGTGAAAAGACGTGGGCAAAAATTGTTAAATAGCATATGCGAGGAGGGAGGACGCTGCCAAGTATGCGGGGAGAAGGATTGCGAGTCCTCTTGTTGTGATGAGCACTATCAAGTAAGTGTGAGGCAAGGGGAGAACTATTGAAAAATATGGAATATTGTTGAGGAGTCTCCAAGTTCGCCCTCATGGATTGATGGTCAGGCTAGGGGGTGAATCGGGCAAGTAGATTTGGCTGCCCTGTTCTACGGTTGGGAGGAATGTGGTTGTTCCCTTTGTATTCCCATGGATTGGATTCATATATGTTGATCTATCCCTTTTTATTATTAATGGCTATATTTCTTCCAATGTTGTGTATCCTTTAAATCTGAACTAGAATAGTTTCCATTCTCTGTTTGAATGATTGGATATCTAATGCATTATATTTGATTAAATTGGAAATGTAACGATTCCCTTTTTTTGTTCGAATGCTTTACCCAATGTTAGGTATCTATTAAATATGAACTAGAAGTACCAGGCAACTTTATTCTTATGCAAATTGAGTTATGAGAGCCGATCCATCTATAGGATAGATTTAATCTGTAGTAGAAATGACAGGACACTCTGTATGCTAGAAAAAAACTAATCTATATGGATTTAGGTTTATTTTTGTGACTGATGTATTAAATAGATCTAAATTGGAGCAAGTCAGGATTGAATAAATTGTGACGAAAGGAAATGGGTAGATGCACCGCTGGAATTAAACTTTCTCAGCAATCTGGAAACCCCTTTTTGTTTTATTGGATGCTAAATAAGTCATGAGAACCAACACTTGTCAAAGGTTTTTGTTTCCTTGTTTGATTGTTTGTGAATGGTCTACTCCTTCCTTTATTTGAGGTTTATGACTAATTTAGAGTTTTACTTGTACAACAAACTTTTATCCATTATACCCTCTCATAGATTAGTTGCGTATAAAACTCATAAGTTAGCTTTTGTTTTTTTGGAATTCTATTAGACAAATGGACTTTGAATCCTCCTACACCTACTGTCTCATAGAATGAAAGTAAGAAATATCAGTAATAGACAAAAAACATGGAGTTATGAAAGTGATGTGAAAGTCTCAACGGAAGTAGAACTTTCCTTTTCCTTGTGTTTTGATTTCTTAATTTTACTAGAAAGATATTGAATTCTTCTAGTCCAACCTTTCCTTTTTTGTGTTTTAGAGGTTTTTGTATGCTGTGGTTTAGGCACTTGAATTCGTGAAGTCTCGAACCCTGAAACCCCAAAACGCCATTCCAACCTTCCTTTTTCCACGTTTCGGAGGTTTGTGTATGTTGTGGTTTGGGCATTTGAACTCACGAAGTCCTGAACCCCGAAACCCCGATGTGTGGGTCCCACCTTTCCTCTTTTTCACTTTTCATGATTCAGGAGTTCTAGTGTGTAAAGGTTTGGTTTTTTAATTCACGGGATACCGAACCCCAAAATCCCAAAGGATGGGTCCCACCTTTTCTCTTTTTTCACTTTTCAGAAATTCGGGAGTTACCATGTGTCGATGTGTGGCTTTTGAAGTCACGAAATCCCGAACTCCGAAATCCCGAAGTGTTGTTCCCCCTTCGTTTCATTTTCAGAACTTCGGGAGTTGCTATATATTGAAGTTTGACCTTTGAAGTTGCGAAATCCCAAAAGCCGAAACACCGAAAATGTTAGTCCCACTTTCGTTCAACTTTCGAAATTCGGAAGTTTGATTATGTGGATGTTGGGATTCCCGCACTTGCGAAATTCTGAACCCCGAAGTCTCGAAACAAGGGTCTTCTTTCGAATTTTGGAACTTTAATTATGTTAATGTTTGGGTACTCGTACTCGCAAAATTACGAACCATGAAGTCCCGAAATGCAGGTACCACCTTTCCTTTTTCGCAATTTCGGGAGTTGTTGTGTGTTGTGTTTGGCTTTTGTACTCGCGGAATCCCAAACTCCGAAATATCGAAGTGATGGTCATTTTTCGCAAATTCGAGAGTTGCGGCATGTTGATTTTGGGTATTTCAAATAGAGAAACCCCGAAGTGTTGGTCTCACTTCCTTTCACCTGTCGAAATTTTGGATGTTGTGGTGTATTGATGCTTGTTTTGTTTTGGGAATAACAAGTCCCCGAACCCCAAAATATTGAATGTGCTAATACCCCTTTTCCCGTCACCTTGTTGCAAACTTTTTCTGGGAATGTTGATGTCCGGCCTTTGTAATAGTGAAACCTCGAATCCCGAAACCCCAAAGTACTAGCCCACAGTCGTTCCGTATTTCGGATTTCAGCAAATAGCAGGGTCCTCTATTTGTTCGGCACTTGTAATCACCGAAAAACCTAATTGACCTCTGTTCCTTCACAAAACTATAGGAACATAGTAGGAATTATTGATATAGGAATAACTCAAATACTGTAAGGAATTGGACTGGTAGAAAACGTTGGAGGATATTCATCCGGGATAGAAGAATAATAATAACAGTTCATTTTACAGGTCACTATGTACGGGGCATGACAAGTACCTAAATTATTCTGAATACACTTACTTGTAGGTGGATTTAAGTACTGATGTTAATAGAGAGTTAAAATGAATTTTTCTACAGTAAAAACGATAATATTCACCTTCACACGTGCACATAGTAGATAGTCAAGTTACCTACTATTCTAGCAGTCATGAAGATCCAGACTTGCAATCAAAAGCATAGTTAAATGAGCAGAACTGATTACTTGGACAAATTCTCTGTTCGAAGTAAACTAGACTAGTGTAATACAGTCAGTATGGATTGAATTGAATCTTACCTTCTCTTAAATTCTAAACTTAACAAAGTTGAATTACGTCATAGATTTTTTTTTATATGGTAAATTTGAGGTATATTACAAGTTATGTCTCCTAGTTCAATACTGTGTCTGCTAGTTTTTTAAATATTGTTGTTATGGATTATATCACTTACATTATTCATAACATAGTTTTATTACCTATTATAATATGGATAACATGGTTCGGTGTAACCCTAGTTCTTATTCTATGGACTTTGACATTCATAGCCACTAATTTCATCAATGGAAATAAATGTATGAATCTAATCTAATAATGACGCTATGAAGAAATATAATAGTTGGATATAGGATATATTTAAATCTCCTTCATCCCTTTAGGATGGATAATCCAGTGGAGTAAATTTTTATGCGTATAAAATAGTGGAATAAGATATACAATGGATTACCTTCCATGTCATGAATAGTTTTGATGAATTAATAGACTTTAGGTTTCCATGACATTTTTTTTTTATTTAATGAATTTCGGGGTAGATTACATATAGTAGTCAATTACAATTTAAAAGGAAAAGAAAGTATCTGGTGGCACGACCTGAAACTAGCAAAGGGATTGAAATAAAAACAAATGGAATGGTCATAACTCAAAAAGTATTTCAAGAAGCATTACTTATCATAAAGCTATTACGAAAGAAAAACTAAGGAATTTTATGAACTGCGACTAGGAAAAATGGCTATGGACGATCTAATAAATAAATTCCTAGATTTGTTGAGGTTTTTGTCATACATCAAAGAAGACAAGGTAAAGATACAAAGGTTCTTAAGCTGTCTACAACAATATTACAAGGAAAATATTGAATTTGATAATCCTAATTCTTTAAATGAAGTATTTATAAAAGCTTGAATGTGCTATGATCAATACAAATAGAGATCTGAAATTCCCAAGGCATAGAAAGACAAGAAATAGGATAAAATGAATCAGTGTAAAAAATATTTCCAACCAGCCCCTTTCCGTAACATAGAAAAGGGTTTTCAAAGGAAGGACTACCACACAAACCCACAACACGCTCAAAGAGGAAATACAAGAGTTAATTTGGGATTTAAGAAAGTAGGGAATAGTCCTAGAGAACTGTTGAAATGTTGGGAGTGTGGAGAACCCCACTTATGGAGGAATTTCCCATGCTTAAACCCAATAGGAAAAAATCCAATACATAGTATTCAAGAAGCTTCAACAGTGGGAGATATTGGCAGAAGCATGCATAGGATCAATGCAACTGTAGATGGCAGGCACACAGACCATCAATCCACTATTGTAGAAGTTGAAGGTAAAATTCATGATAAAAATATTTCCATATTAATTGACCCAGGAGCTATTTTGATCTATATTGCTCCAGTTTTAGTAGAATCGAATAAGTTAAAGAAGGTAAAACATGTTAAATCTTGGTTAGTGTAACTAGCAATTGGGATAAAAAGAAAGGTAACATAATCTATTTCTAATTGTGAACTTGGTATAAATGGACATAATACATGACTAAATCTAAATGTATTACCTTTAGGTTCTTACGATATAATTATCAGAATGGACTGGTTAGAAAAACATAAAGTGATATTAAATTGTTACGAAAATTCATTTGTGTATAAAGATGAAAATAATACAGTCATAACAGTACAAGGAATTAGAAAACTAGTTCATCTTAGGAAAATATCAACAATGCAATTTAGGAAATGTATTAATAAGGGTTTCCAAATATTTGTTGTTCAAGTAACTAATCTCCAAGGGAAGAAAGAAAACCAAGTTTCAGAGTTGTATTTGTAGAAGAAATACCATAACTACCTCCAAGGAAGAGATAGATTTCTCTATCAATCTACTACTATTGGGGCTCAGAAATGTCCTATTTTCATCCACCTTTCCCTTCACTATTCCTTACATTTCATCGCCCTATTAAACCTTCGTCATATCATTTTCATAAATACATTTGGGTTTCACATTATTATTTTCCACTTTATTCATTTTAGTATTAAAAGTGAATTTATGATTAAACATTAGAAAATATACATGTTTTCATATATATCTCAATTATGTGTGAGCTTTGTAATCTGTAGGAATATGTGGATGATTAATTCAAAGAGACTTCTCGAATATCTCTTCGATCATTCCAAAGGAGATAGTTATTCAAGCCTCTTTTCAAGGAGAAGATCATGGAGATTTTGTTAGAATATCTTATCTAAGATATATGAGAGATATATGTGAGGATTTGAAGGGATCATATCTTGTAATAATGGGAAAGTAGTTGAGAGTGGTTGAGAGAATAGTGGATCTGCAATTATGAGATGGTTATCTTCTTCATGTATATAAGAGAGTGCTCTCTCTTCATTTGATAAGCTTGAATTTTTGGAGATAGTCTTGTAATTAGGAGAAGGGGATTCTTAGCTTTGTTATTCTTTCATGTTTTGTCATTTGACTATTGTAATATCATTTGAGATTGATATGTTGTGTGAGCTCACATATGTCATTGTTGTTAACTCTTCACATGTTGTATTTCCCTTATGCAATTTCATGCTTTCCTAGTTAGTGTTTCAATGCTTTTTTAGATTAGTTTGATTTCAGCAACATAGATTAGATTAGATTAGTTCTACTTTAGTCCTGCTTAAACAGTGCACGTGCTTCATCAGTTTACGTACCCCGGGTTGACAATTAAATAGTTTGGCAAGTACTACAACGTTATTATAGCGACATATATTTCGCCTAACATTTTGGCGCCATTGCCGGGGAAGCACAAGGGATTGAGGTATCAATTTCCTTTTATGCAAGTGTGCTAATCAGAGACTTGTGCTGAAGGTTCCTTCTTAAGGGAAGGAATTAGGAGTCCTGTTCTCTGTTAGAAGTAGTCAACTTTCAATTATTTTCATGAGTGTGCTAATCAGAGACTGGTGCTGACGGTTCCTACTTAAGGGAAGGAATTAGGAGTCATGTTCTCTATTAGAAGTAGTCAGCTCTCATTTATTTTCATGACTGTGCTAATCAGAGACTGGTGCTGAAGGTTCCTGCTTAAGGAAAGGAATTAGGAGTCATGTTCTCTATTAGAAGTAGTCAACTTTCAATTATTTTCATGAGTGTGCTAATCAGAGACTGGTGCTGAAGGTTCCTGCTTAAAGGAAGGAATTAGGGTTCTGTTCTCTGTTAGGAATTAGTTAGTCTTCAATGTGTGTCAATCATTTCAATTAGCAATGGGTTCTCACAACTGTGAA
Organism: Picea mariana; assembly: GCA_032191745.1. Classification (NCBI taxonomy): domain Eukaryota; kingdom Viridiplantae; phylum Streptophyta; class Pinopsida; order Pinales; family Pinaceae; genus Picea; species Picea mariana. Next base: position 38,623 of record JASDQU011025388.1, on the reverse strand, counting down.
GAGTGTTTTTCATGTGTTTCAGCAAGAGTGGTTTGTTTCAAGAGTGTTTCAGCAAGTGTGATTTTTATTTTGATTTGGATGCTGTAAGAATCCCTTCTTTCTAACATGGTTTAACTATGAGTATAATCTTGGAACAACTCACTCAGATCCTTGCAGAAGCCGGGATTTCCTCTTCCCTGGAAGAGAAGATCTTGATAGCAGCCAAGAGCTTAATTACTCCTCCAGAAACAGACAATGAATCAACACATGAAGAATGTGAATAGGAGGAGGAGGAGGACAATGAGGAGCTGCAGCATGATGTGAGTGAGACAAATTACGCCTACGAGAGCCTCATCGAACGATGGTTTCAAGAAGGTACCAGGTTAGAGTCATTTAGTTTTTCTTTCTATTTTGATAATTTAGAGTTTCAACAGTTTTCCGATTATCATTTGTATATCTATGTATATTTCTGATTATCATTTATGAAATTAAAAGAGAACATATTCATACTACTATTACGTGAATGGCTTCACTGGAAGTTTGATTACACGTAAATGCTTTCTAATTTATAATTAGTATAGAATAGGTAGGCTTTCATTTTCAATTTTTACTTTTATTTTCCGTTTTTTTTTTCTTAGGAATAAGTATGCTCTCCTCCGCGCTTCGTGCGACCACGAGGATCAGAAAGTAGGGATGATTAACAAATTTTTAATTTTTTGGAAAGTATAATGATGCCTAAAAGCTCCATTTGCAAAAAGGAAAACAATTAAGAATAAACATGTGATGCTGGAACAACAGCTATAACAGCAGCTGAAACAACAACTGTAACAACAGCTGAAACAACGTCACTATCACACTCTCGTTTTTTTTATTTATATATTTGCAAAATAAAATTTTTAATTTTTTTTATTTCATTTCTGAAAACATAAAACAATATATATGCAACTATGTCATAATCGAATTGTGTCTTTTCGACCTGAGTTATTATTGATTTGTGTGGTAGCAACTCCATGCTTTTGCCTTCGTCCCTCATCCTATCAATGCTTGGAAATTAACTCTGCAAACAAAACAATAAACAGTTCAAAACTTTACGTTTGCAATTAAAACCGTTTTGGGAATAATGCACATAAAAGGAAAATTTTAAATTAAAAACTCATAAGAGCATGATAGGCTTATCAAAAGCATCCAGTTGTTAAATGAATTTTCATCATTTGGATTGGCATAAACCATGCAATTTGAAACCTGCAAAAACAATTTTTAGTGGTGGCATGATGACTCACACTTGTCAATTAGTTAAAAAAAAATGGCATAACAAATTCCTTTCATTTTCTCTGCCACCATATTTAATACATACGAACCATGGCATCTCCAAGGCAATGCTAGCACTCTCTTGTCTATTTTTACTTTGTTATTTTTCTCTGCAATATCCTCTGAACAACCCTCGCCCTAAGAAGTTCCTCGCCCTCTGGAGTTCTGCACCAGAGTCTTTTCAGATTCCGTTCACGTTTCTTATTTCTAAACAACACGCCCGTGTCCATCTGACAAGTTTGATTTTGAGGAATACATCATTAATGAAGATCCTCCCCCGTATCCTTCCTTGAGTTAGTTTAGGAAACGATGATTCCTAGCCAGAACAAGACTGTATGCGATCTAGAAAATGATAATAACTGCCTACCCGTAATAGATAAATGATATCGAGATTAATATGATCTATCCTTATCTTTTCGTATTGTCTTTCCAGGATTTTCTATGATTTTTATTTTTAAATCTAACATCCTTGAGTTATTGACGGGATCACGTAGATATGGCGATAGGTAAAGATCCTCGCTGCTATCATTTCTAAGTATACATCTTGATCATCGGCGTGGATTTTGCCTCCGCCTTGGCTCACGTATCATGATACTGGAAGGGAGAAAGATTGTTTGCCGCAGGTCAGACAATTCAATGCAAATGAAGTGTTGGTTCTTGGATAGGAAAAAATACGTAGCATGTTAAAATACGTGCTGAAAGGTAAACCAAATGTAGACATTGTCAAGCCCCACAAATCAGGTGGAGTGGTTCCAAGAAATTCGAAGTATCGGCAGTGGATGCATATTTACAGAACACGGGAATACTTCTATGGTCTTACCAATAAACTGTCACCACATGCCAATGTTGTAAATTATGGTGATCTAGAGACTGCCTGAGGCGTGTGCGATGAGCTCCAAGAAGTCTACCAGGAGAAACACAAAGGCTGTAGAGGGGAGCCACCATTTTCTAGGATACGTGATTCAGAAGAGGTCGCGGTGGTTGAGATCGTTGCCATCGCATGAGTCAAGCACCATTAAGATTGCAAGAGGAGGCCCACGCTTCTGGAAGAAGTGGTGCCAGAATGAAAATGCTTGTGTATGGGTAGAAATTGATGAAGGGATGTGTTCTGATGGATGTCACTGTTGTGCACTGCCCGATTAAGGAACTTTTGTTGCTGCTAAAGCTGGAGAAAACTGCCATCATTGTTGTTGAAAATAGAGGCCATGGACGAGTAGATGTGCTCTAGATCTCATTGGTAGTTGATGAACACAACAGTGCCACTGCAATCAAAGGGAGAGATGCCATTTTCAAATTGCATTGAATGGAGCTGCCAGTGTGTATTCAGTGATAAAGAAATTTGCATAGGAGAGAACCCACGTGGAGGATAGGAGCACCGGATCTCCTGCCTATAAAATGTTGATGTGGGGGAAATGTAATTCCAAGGCTTCTCTCACCAGTGCTATGGAAATATGAGATCTTGTTGAGACCAAAAAGGATGGACAATGTGTGGAGCCAGAAAATGGACTGGATGTGAGGTCCAAACCAATTTCTCACACATGTGAGGTCTAGAGAGTGTTGGAGGTGTAGGCGTAAGGGGGTAGCGGTGATCATCCGAGAACAAAAATGGCAAAACAAGAAGGACAATGTTGCTTGTGGTTTTTGTCATGAGTTGGCGTAGATGTGTCAGATCTTTGGCATGGTATTTAATCCAGAACCTGTCATTCCTATCCAGGGGGCACGATCGGATCAAGATGAGAGAGCATGGAAGACTCTGTACAAAGAGGCGACGAACGAGCTTAAGAAATCTTGTATGCGACCTCTAGAGTTCCTTGGCATCAAGCAATTGCTTGCTAAGATCAAGCGATCAAAACCTAAGTAGAATCCATTTGAAGCCGCAGTCATCAACACTGAAAGTCTGTATTCCTCTTAACTTGTCCACGCTAAAAAGGAAGAAGGTACAACATCCATCAATCAATGATTAAATTGATCAGGTCAGTTAGGACCCCTTTGCATCAGTTCAAGTGTATATAGAGGCTTCGATGATAGAGTAGAAAGCCAAGTTATTATTTCTCTTTCTATTTGCTACTATTAGATATTGGTTCAAATTGTTCTAGAGAGACAAATTTTTGTATTCTTATGATACATGGCATATTTTGGACGAGAACAGGAGAACAAATTATTATCATGTTCCTCTACAACAAAATAATCTACTTTATATGTGTTCTAGGCGATCATTGATGATCTTTTGCAGGGCAAGGTTCCTCAATTAGGCATATACTTAAACAATTGCATTCAAAATTTGATTCTATTCTCTGGAAGCTGTAGATGCAGACAGCCGAGAAGCACAAAACTGGAGTCACTTTTGGTTTCTGATAAGTGCACATTTTTTATCAAGCATGGAGGTGAGCAGATACAACAGGTTACAAAGAGATGAATTGAGTGTGCAAGAGAAAGTTGTCGCAACTGTATGACATTATTCTCAATGTACACATAGATTCTTTCCCACAAGATATACCAACATCTTTTTCTTCTCTTTTGGAAGAAATGGCAGATCACCCAAGAAGATTCATGCATGCAAGTCTGATCGAAAAAAAAAAAAAAACTCATACTATGCACAACTGTCAGGAAAATTAATGACAACAGTCCAGAATCCATCCTAAGTGCAATCCCAAAATCTCTGAATCCGTCGTCTTATTGCTTGAATTCTAGAACTAGAGTGGCAGGTCTCAACAATTGACAATTTGATGAAGCCAAGACCATACTCTTATTGTTTTCTTTTAGCATGATTTTTGTATTTTGGTGTGTATTATCCGAATAAAACAAAAACCATAAAAATGATCAAAACATAAATAAATAAATAAAATAATAAATAAAAATAAAATAAAAATAAAATAAAAATAAAATAAAATTATAAAATCATAAAAATCAAAACATTGCAAATGGACCTTTCACTCACTTCCTAAACTATAATCAAAACATGTTTCTTTACGCTTAACATTAATATGTTTTCTTTGAGTCACTGTCACAGCAATCAAAGACAACAAGTATGCAAGGGCAACAGGTATATCAATGCAGTTTATTTCATTGAATTGCTCGCATTTGCACTTATTTATGCATTTTTCGATGCTCTCACATTTTGTTGCAGGAAAATGATAACCTTTTACGGGTTCAAAGATGATTGCACTTGCTGTTGCTGTGATTTTTCAAGAATCATAAACTTTTGACAAACATGCTTTGATCAACAACTTGACGGAGCTGTTACTCATCATAAACATCATGACGCTTACTGTTACACAGAAACCTTTCATAACCCATTTGTGTCATGCATGTTTATCCCTATTTTTCCTTCAAACGCACATTAGTCATCCATGTCTGAAGCCTATCTTCCATTGCCTTATCAGTCACAACTTCACACATGCCTATTTTTCTCTGAATCGCATACATTCCTTTATCCCTTTCAGTTCATTTTTGCCTTCTTTTTCCATTTCAATTTTCCTTACGAATAAAACCATTCAGTTCCCTTTCCATGATTACATTGCCTTGTTTTCCTTGCCCTGCTGATCCACACTGTTTTCTCGTGAGATCTTTTCATTTATAGTCCTACAAAATGTTTTTGTACAAACTCGCGTTGACTGATGTGGGATTCCTTAAGGCCCACCTTTCAACAAGTCTTGCCCCATCGACCTCAACACCTTATCTGGGATATAGACTAGAGTCCATTTTGAGTACCTGGAGGCTTGCATGCCTTAATGGCAAGTTCTCTCACTGGAAATCATGGGAATACATCAATGTCCCTTGATCGTTAGATCTTGCAAGTGGCTCAACATCAGCTCATCTATTCGCACTTCGCAAGATGTACTCAGGTACCTTGGCACTCATTGACATCAATGGTGAGTTTTCCTCGCATTGGTTAACGACATTCATCAATGGTTGGTATTCCAATGATTTCTTTTCATGCTTGACATCGACACATTTATTCGCATGACTAGGATTGTACCATTAGGTTTTGTAGCAGGTGAAGACTATACACTTTTTCATGACTCCCTCAGCAGTTATAGCAGCATGACTTCAGATCTATGAGAGCACGACAGTTCCACATTTTCATACTTTCTCTTTTCCATGATTCATCAGCACCAGTTCAGATTCCTCCACTTCACATTCTCTAATTCAACAGTGACAGTCGTTGTAGTTCCAGTCGTTGCTATTACAACAGTCGTTGTTATAGCAATCATTGTTACAGCTATTACATCAATTGTTGTTATAGCAGTCGCTATTACAGCCAATTACAGCAGTCATCGTTACAGTAGTTACAATAGTTACAACAGTCATTGTTATGGTAGTTACAGTAGTTCCCGTAGTTGCAGTTGAAGAAGTGTTGTTACAGTAGAAGTCACCTTTCACATGATCCTACAATAGTGCAATCTTTCACACCATTCACAGCTACATTTTCATGATCCTGCACCAGTGACACCTTCCATGTTCTAACAGTTGCAGTCACATATTCTTTGCTCTAGCAGTTCCAGCATTACAGTAGTTGCAGCTACAGTACCAGTCATGATTTCCTGATCCAGCAGCCGCAACAACTACATTCCTATTGCATAGTTCATCTACATTTTGGGTAAGTGGAGGTATGTTGTTTTCTAAGCTTTAATCATGAAATTCCTTCTATGTTGACATGAATATTTTGGAAAATTCCCTCGCCACACTTCATTTCCTTTTTCCTTCCATGAACTACACTATGGTGCATGGGGGCATGCAACCAATTTAGTTGAGGGGAGGAACTATATTCATAGACACCACATTTTTCCACTATCATCATTCGATTTTCATTCCATTTGCACTTCCCCAAAAATTTCTTTTCCAACGATCCCCTGATGCACTTTTCTTTACGCATTGATCTACACCTTGGCATGATTCATAAAAGATAGAGAAAAGGCTTTCTTATACTCAGTGATGATTTCTTATGCACATTGATAGCTTATCTTTTCCAGTGAATATATGGGTACAATTATT